>JAHWFP010093580.1:56990-104883 GCA_023313725.1 Lithobius niger | reverse complement strand
GCATACACCTTGCTTTGCGACGTGGCATCCAACGGAGCAGGTGGGTCATTGCTTTTCGGCTGCCATTTCTGCCAATTTTGAGGGGAGAAATTGGCGGTTTTTATCCGTTTTAAATGTCTGTTTTATGCTTTTAATATAGGTTGACTTAGTGGCTTTTGCCATGCTTTAATTTTATTGCTAACCTGAAGACGAAAATTGATAATTTTCGAAACGTTGTTTGTATTTTTATGTAGCACTGCTTGGTTTGCCTTCACATAATCTGTTACTGTGCTTTTTACTCCATTGTTCATTGGTCACCACAGTGCTTTTACCAATAGTACAATGAATTTTAGGGCAGAAGGTCAATGCCCACTCCACCACATTGGAGAAAGATTTACCGTATGAGAAGAGTTGTTGTATAGGACTCGTCTGCTGCATACTTTTTTAGTTCTTAGTGAAGAATAAAATAAGTCTGCAAAATGATACCGGTTTAACATGGTTCAGCCAGTTTTTAGTTCTCTTCTATACATGCATTGCTCGAGTTGTCACGTTGGGGAATAAACCTGGTCCCATAACAGCAGTCATCATTGCGTAAAAATGTCAACCCGATTGATAAAATAGATATGGAAATTAGGAGTGTGCGAGTAGAATAATTTTAAATCGAGCCAAGCCGAGCATCGAGCCGAGTTTGACTATTTGCTGAACATAATTTGTGTGCTAGTTTCTTTTTAATTTATTATGATAATAACAAATGCTGCTTAACGGACTGTGTGATTGAACGTGTTTAAATGGTTTTCCAGTTGCAGGAATTTAACCTAAAAATGGTTTGAGCTAGTGACTTTTAATTTACACCGTTGGAAAGCTTTCAACGAGGATTTAGAGAGTCAAAAATTGGCAAAATTTTCACGTATGATTTTTCACTGCATTCGAATTTTTCAAGTATGAATGCAAGCAACGAGCCGAGTTCTAGTACAAGTTGCGCGCTCCGCTCGGCTCCTAATTTTTTGAGTATCCCACACCCCTAATGGAAAAATATATGTTTAAAACTTTTGTTGTGTTTTCATTGTGTTTACTTCGAGACCCATTACATCATGGGCAAAAAATGTGCTTGCACACACAGCTTAATTTAGTGTACGTTTTGTTTTTTTAAAGGTAATTGAAATGATGCAAGCATACTTACAGAGGTCCGGCCAAAATGCTGAGGCTGAACTGATGAACACATTTTCAAGTCGACTGAATCTCACACACACCAAAGAAGAAGTAAGTACCTGGATATGACAGATGGAGTATTTTTATGGCATAAGGCCACTTAAAAAAAGAAAGTTGGTTCTCGGGCCTTTTTCTTAAGAAATCTGGGCGGGCGAAATTTTATTTTTCCATACTTTTGAGAAATTATTTTCTATTTTCGGTAACGTAAAGAACACTGTCCATAATTCTGCTTAGGGTTCGCACAACCTGGTAAAGGCTTGAAAAATGGCAAAGTGTTTTTTAAATCTGGAAAAGGCTTGAATTTTCGTATTTGCAGTAGCCACTCCCATATTATTTACCAACTCAGAAATCGTGTTATGATGTCTTTATTGCCATACAAGTAGTTTAAAAATGTGATCAAATATTGACTATCGTCAATAGTGCTCCCGCCATAGTCGACTCCTAACCGGTCGTTTCACTAGTTCCTATGGAGACGGCCTTGACTCATATCGCGTGACGTCATTTGATGACTGGCCCCAATGTGTTCAAAAGTAAAGTGCTACGAATGAACCAGTCTGAGCTCATTCTAAAGGCGGCACCAATGGCTTTTGATGTTGTGAATTGCCAAAAACTGTTGGCCTTTAATTTGTATTTAGAGGCCTATTTTGCCAAAATTAGTGTTGGCCTCTATTTTTGTAGTGTAGAGGCCTATTTGCTGTTTTTAAATGAACTAATGATTGATCTTGGTGCTATTTTTTTTTTTTGTAAAAAATTGTACTTAGCGCCACGAATACACCATTTGGCCTATCCAGGCACCATGATGTATAGATCAGTGTTCTCTTCCCGTAGTAAATTCGTTTATGTCGGACGCACATTAAAATGGTCTCGCCATAATTTTACTTCAAATTTTACTTTACATACCGTAAACCGGTTGCCACTGCCTAAAATAACGACATTTGAATTTGAAACAGAACATTTTTTTGGAGGAATAAGCCTATGAAAGTTAAAATTACTAATGTGTGCATTAATGGCAGCAGGAAAGTGGATTTCCCTGGGACTCCCAAGATTTCTAACGCAACAATATGGCGGCCAAACGTGGTTACGATTCCTCAAAATGAGCGCTATTTTCATCAAACAAGAGCAATTTCACGTCAGTTTTGACGACACCATCAGCAAAAATTCTAATTAAGGTAATGATAAGACCTACTGCAAGATTTACTGCCTGCAGAGACCGATTTTTACTGGATGTCAACATTGATCGTTCATAGGGCTTTTAAATATTTTTTTTGTCGTCATGCACAGGTACCATTTTAGTTCATATTTTATAGGCTTATATTGCTGACAAAATATCTTAATAGTATTCCATTCTTCATAGACTGGCCATCGTTAAAATGTAAATAAAGGTTACGAAGTTAAGCAATACAGGTTTTCCCGTGACCCTTTTTTCTGATTTTTTTATTCTTGCGTGCAATATGGCTGGGTTATTAACATTAATCGGATTAACCGCATCTTGTCTTATTCGAACTACCCTTGGTCCCAATTAAGGACAAGTCAGTTTGTGTCGCTGGGAAGGGGGAAGGGGGTGCAACAATTTTTTAACAGACTGGAAGGTGGGGGGGGGGGGCATACTTTTTAGTCTGCTTCTTGTAGGGGAAGAAGGGCACGTTTTATAGTCTGCTTCGTGTAGGGGAAAAAGCAATTTTTAACTTTTTAAGAACTGGGCACCTTCATTAAAGTTAAATCAAACAGATTAAGAAACTTTATTGCATATAGGACAGAACGTATGCCTGTTATGCATACTTACAAATTTTGTTGATGCATATATTTTATGGGAATGGGGGAGGGCACTGAAGTGTTTTTTTACAGCGGTAGTTGGAGGGTCTGCATTTTCTGGTATCGTGCATGAAAAATCGTGTGAAACCGAGATTCCATTGCTTACACACTTGTGGACTCAGTACAGACATGCTGCGTCTCGAAAGCCACAGAGTCTGTGATTTGTTTTTTTGATTCCTGGGAATTGCAGAGGAACGGGCATGCATAAAAGTAGAAGTCTTGGGCAGTGGCTGCGATCAGCACCAGACGTGCGTAATGGCGGATTTCCTTGGCGCCAGGTGTGCATAATGGTGCTTTAACTCCAGGTGTGCGTAATGGCGCATTTGCTTCACACCAAATAAATACAGGCACAGACCTATTTATGTTGCCTTTTGGAATTAAATGTCAGATTGCCTGAGCGCGGAATTGAATTCACAACCTTTGAAACCAAAGGCCGAAGTCCTACCGCTGACCCTAATTGGCACGGCCACGTCAATTTGGCTGAGTGTAGGACTGCAGGGGTAGTTAAATGCCGTCGAGGGACGGCTTTACACGATAATGCCAGGGTGATGCTGGCACTGGTCGGAATGGCTGAAGCTTTTCACGTTGCGTTTGAAGGCATGTTGGTGCTTTTTGTGTGTGATATTTTGGTGGCAATGACGTGTGGTGGATCGAGTCGGTGCTTAGTTCACGCCATGCTCCATCCGTAGGTATGGACTTTTCCTTCCGGCATCAGCGATCAATACCACAGGGGGATAAAGCCAGCGCTGCCGGGGTTGGTGATACCGAAGACAAAGCTTAAGGGCATGCTTTCACTGCCGATAAGTGGGCTGGCACCACGCCACTTTTTAAAATCAATGCCACTTTGTAACGCAGTGAGGAGGATTTTATGTTGTGATGACGCAGTCAAACCGAATGCTGAATTTAGTAAAGCCGAATTCAGTAAGGCTGTACAGATGTGGATACCATATCGGTAAATCTGCAGATATTCAATGTATCGGAATCGGTATTTCTTAGAGATTCCTTTGCAGATACCACACTTCACCCTTGATGATGTAGTTTCATGTTTCCTGCCTGCTGTCTGCCACAGTTCTGAAAATTGAAGTGCAACACAAAGTTTCATCCTGAATAAAATCATTATCTGCATTGAAAACTTTGTGTTCCCTGCCTTCAGATGGTCACGATTCCAAAAATAACAGTGCAACACGAAGTCTCGTCTTGAATTGAATCAGTATCGGCATCGGTATCGGTTTAACAGATATCATGCGGTATCGGATCGGTAGAAGTGGTATCGGTACAGCCTTACTATTTAGGCTTTATTCAGATCTACTGAAGGGCTGAGTGTGTATTAGATCCTTGTCGGGTCTCTGAAATTTAGCACCTAATAAAGCATTCCTGGTATACAGCTCGAAATCAACATTTGTTACGAGGTCCGTTTCCTGGGTACACTAGGGCTGCCTAGACGATGCAATGTAATGAAAGAATAAAATAGAAATTGTGTTGGGTCCAGCTTCTTTTATTCTTGGTTCATAGACGTCACGCCTCTTACTTTGTGTGTTGCTTTAACTTTCATATCCCTTGTAATCCGCATAAGTATGGATAGAACGTCTTCTAAGGCTTATACCCACGATCATTTGAAGTGAAATGTGTCTGGACTTGTCTTGAGTTGTCTCTGGACTTCTCAGCTAAAATCGCTTGGCCAGGATGTACAGCGTGTACTTGCGACGACGTTGCGCTTCCAGCTTGAGGATAGGCAGGAACTCGCAAAATTACCAAGTTAGAATCTAGCCCTCCATGGCGGCCGTTGAAACAATATGGCGTGGCAGCCATTAGTAGGTTCGTCATTACTGAGTGACGTTTGTAGTAGAAGTTAAGAGCAGGGATGTGAAGGAGACAGCAATGTTGTAAAAGGGGATGGTGACATTTATACGGTTGACTGTAGTTACAACGAGCAGTAATGCGCCTTGAATCTTAACAAAGTAAAGAAAAAAGGGCAATCAAATGAGTCATAGAAAGTGGGTAGTAATGAGTAGATGATAATAGATGTGAGCTGCTTTCTGCCAAGTCTTTTGACATTGTTTACCATTTTAAGTATTTTTTCCCTGTAGGGCAACAATTGAACAACAGATTAATTAAATTATCGAAAGTGGCCAGGACTCGTTCTCAAGTTATTGGAGTTTACATAGGAATCCTTTAAGTGAGAAGGAAAAACCGGGGAACCACAGAATTTTTTCCTACATTTTATGAAGGAGAGAAAGCGATTCTACCAGAGAAATTGTTCTCGCCGAAGAATCAAAGTTCTCAGAATAGAATCCGAAGAAACTGTGTTACTTTTATTTCCCTCCCGCTTCCCTGGTGTTGTGTTTTCATGCTAGCTGCAAAACACAGCGGTATGTAGCGCGAGGGAGCAGGGAGAGAGGTGACAGGAAGTGATGTAAAAATTGCACAAATTAAGAAACTATTATATGATACAAATGAGGAAGATCGAAGTGGCGAAAGCAAAAGGGACCTTCCACTTTGTAACACAGTTTTATCGAATTCTACTCGGAGATATTCGTCCTGCGAGAACAAGTTCTATGGTTAAAGCATAGTTGTTCAGATAATGAGATCAAAACTTATAGTGGACACAAACAGGTAGACTGCACCAACACAGGATGCTCCTTACACTGCACCATGCTGTGAATGTTTAATAAAAAAAGAAAAACTTGGTAGTGTGTATTGACGTTACGTCTTCAGGTTATATGCTGGGTTCTTCGGTGTGGATTTACGCATCTTTTGGCTTCTATTAAGAAATAAACTTTCTGTGTAGTGGCAGAAATCCATGTTTGCATTGTGGCTGCATCCTTTTATACATTTTCGTACTCCAAAACCTTTCTGTCACGACATCAACATACTAAAAATACGAGTCACGTGGCAACGAACATGATTGCCAACATGTAGAAACGTTAGCTGGTGCTGGGCATCAGCCACAAGCGCGGAGTGTAAGTCCATGATTTTATCATAATATGTCATGAAATTTCAGAATCGTGGGGAAACTTCTACAAGTTATGTGTTGCATTGCTTGTTGGTAATTACACACTTTCCAAATCCAAAAATGTACCACATTTGCAGAAAGTAGTAGTAGGTGATGCTCTTCAGTATTTGCAAACAACTATTTTTACTCATTTTCCACTGTTATTTACATTTATTAATTAAATGCATTGCGCTATCCATTAGGGCTGTCCGAAACCAATACAATACTGCTGTCATTTATCGGATCAGAGGGTCCATATTTCCACCAATACTTTGGGCCGATATCTCGCACTAAACGGCTCACACGAAATTCATGACCAGGTGCAAAATTTCAATCCAGCTTACCACACTTTGCCATTATTAAGTTTAACTGCAAGGATTTTATGGTAGCACATGCAAACTTAATCGTCTTTGCTAATTTTTTTAGTCATCATTGCTAACTCGTTGAATAGACTCGAGCCCCATGGCACCAATATGTATTGTCTGATACCATTGGTATCAAAATCAGTTTAAAAAATGGGCATCGGACAACCTTACTTGCTAATTTGCTATACTTAAGACTGAGGGTTTTAAGGTGAGAAACCTACAATTTGAAATCTAGCTGTACCAATCAAACATAAATGATACGACCTGAAAAGGCATTTTCTGCTCTTGGTGGGGTATCGTGGTGAGAAACCGATATTTAAGTTAGTAGACTTACCAGCTGGGCTGCAGCCTACTGATTTATGTATAAGTAGTACTGTAAATCACAGTACACATGGTCATACGGGGCCTGGAAATCTGGAAATGTGCTTGAATTTGAAAAAAATTAATGCCAGGCCTTGAAAAGCTTTGAATTCTAGAAAAAAAATTGAGTAAGACTGGAAATGGCCGTGAAAATGTTTGTGGCTTGAAATTTGTCTTTGTGTGCTTCAATTTTTGTGCATCATCTTTAATTTTTTTTCTGTTAAATAAAAAATTGTATGCCTTTTCAGATTAATTTTTGTATGTATCCAACAATTATTGCGTTATTATGGTACAAGTGAAGTCGTAGCCCATTATAGTGGGCGATGAGTTGACTAAATGATTAGACGAACAATTTAGACGAAACAGACTGCACGTGCAAAGTATGGAAAATGGGTTTACAACGTCCCACTATGAACGGTGTATGTAAAGTATGCAAAACGGACCTTGATCTAACCAAGATGGATGGTTGGCATCGTCTTTTCAGTAGTCTGTGTTGGCGACATTGGGTAAGTTGAGTAAAAAAATCTGTTTAGACTACGCACTGCAAATTTCAACAAAAGCATTAAAGTACAAGGCAAATAATCTAGACATAAACTTAAAATTGGGGTACCATTACCGTACGTATTTGAATGGGGGGAAAATAATTGAAGTTGGGACCTTGGAAAAGGCCTTGGCCGAATGCTGTACGAACCCCGAGTACAATATAATGCATAAATGTACGTAATACAAGTGATGGTGGAAAACTTGTATAAGGTCACGTAAAAAAAAAGAAAGTTGGTTCTCGCGCGTTTTTCTCATGAAATTTTTGTGGGCGGGCAGAATTTTTTTGGTCGTATTTTTCCGTACATTTTGGGGAATTATTTTTAATTTGGGTTAAATAAGAACACTGCCTTGTAATTCTGCTTATGCTGTGTCCATGAAATTATTTAATGCCAAGACTGGTAATTTTATATTTTCATTTCTCACTAAGGACAATTTTTGATTTGCAGCTGCTATTTTTGCCGCGTCGTTTCTTTTTATTTCCTGTCAAAAAATTGGTGCGGGAGGGCCCGAGAACTCCCGTTTCTTTTTTAATGGACTAAAATAGAATATTAATTCTAGTTTTTTTTTGTATCTTTTGCACAGATGGACAGCAACGTCCGAGACTTGTTGTCCAGTTTGTCCCAACTCAGTCTGAGACGGAATGAAACCTGAACGAAGTGCAAAGTAAGACTATTATGTACAACAGTGAACAGATCCCAAAGTGTTAGTTTAAGATATTACTAAGGTAAACACTGCAAGTGGTGCTTCATGTGCAAACAAGTGAAAGAAATGCAAAGATTGTTATATTTTAGGACAGTGAAATTTACACATGCAGTATTTATTTAAACTGTCCTGTAAAGGTTATGTTCCATGAGAAGGCCTATTTTTTTTAAGATTGGGTGGGGGTTCCGTATTTTTCCAAGCAAAAAGGTGCACACATTATATGGGAGACTACTTCAGGTTTCTGGTAGAATTTTTTTTAAATCCGTCCATGTCCTAACATTCAGTAACTTTTATCCAAACGGTACGCAACTAAATGGGCAATATGCTCTCGTGTTAAGCAATACACTGCATTAATCGCTGATGAAATTACAACTCCATTGCCAACTGATGTTGATGTTCAATACCTGTGCTCATGTTGTAGCATTATCCTAATGTGTAAATTTTTCAGTTGAAATTTGGCTTTGATGCCTTTGTGCTCAATAAGGCTGTTTGATAAACTAGGGTTGTATGGATAGTTGGATACCTCTTCTACTGATCCAGTATCACATGTGTTTTACCAATAACCGATCTCGTTCAAAGTGAAATGTCCAGTTGCACTTCAATTTCCGGCTTTATGGCTGTCAGCAGGCAGGGAACACATAGTTCTCAATGAGGCGATGCTGAAGTGTAGACCGGGTATATGTTTGCAGGAAACTGACTGTATGACGCCACAATTCTTTCCACTACAAGTGCAAAAACACGTAAATATCCCACTCATGCACTATAATAACATGCACAGACCTCCGAGAGGGGATGGGCAAGTTCTAGTAAAGGCTCTTTTTTTGCCCCTTTTTTTTTTAGCTTGTCATTGTTTTTTTTTTCATTTTATTGCCCTTTTTGGGCCTCTGGGCCCTTCCTTTGGCTGCAAAATCAACATTTATCAGTTCAGGAAACCAAAATAGGGCATTTTTTTCAGAAAGGGCAGGGGCAATGCTCCCCCCCCCTCCCCCCCGTGCACGCCACTGACTCTTTTAACAGTAACTGTGCAGAGTTTACAAGTGCGATATCCACATGAGTTTGAAATGTTAGTGCAAGGAAGCGTAGCGTCACACAGTCAGTTTCCTGCAAACGTAATGGTTTGAACAAACTCTAGCCGAGTATCGGTAAAACAGTTTTTAAGAAAAAGATTCTTAGCTGAATTTGCATTTGCACTAGACATAATCTCCTTAATGCTAGATTATGCTTAGTGCTAGAAATAATTTTAAGCTGTAGATGCGGTTCCGGCTTTGCCAGCTTTATTTCAATTGGAAGGGCCAAAGTATTGACTTCAGAAGTATAGGTGGTGAACTGTTGCTCCATTTCTTTTATAGGATTTACGTCAAAGTTTTGCTAAATAACTTGACTTAAGCTGCGACCTGAAATAAATACTGCTTGAAAAACTACAGATAACCTCGTTATAATAGAACCTTGATTACCCGACCAAGGGGTGTTTTTGGATAGTAGTTCAGATACCAATGCAAAACAGTAACGAAACCTTTTTCTTGGCTCACTTTTTGCTTTTACATGAAATTTGCACGATTTCAGTTCAATTTTGCGGTGATGGAATGGGCGGTTGAATTCAACAAAGGGATTCTTTTTGTTATAAATTTTGTTAACATGCATTGTCTTGCATGTTAACAAAATTTATAACAAAAAGGTCGAGAGAGCACGAAAATATGGGTGCACAACATGATTGAAGCGAAATCTTGCGAACATAAATATGCACCACGTATGCGGTTGGTGACGATCAACAGCTCACTTTGGCAACCCTGATCCAACAGCACTGTTTGGTGCAGCACACACCGGAGTATTGCTGCATCAGTGATAACTGCTCCCGGAACTAGGTTCGTTCCAGCGACTAGTTGTCATTATACTGGCTTGTGTTCGTTAAAATTATTTAAAATTCTTGGTTTCATGTTCGAACAAGGTCTTTTCGCATTAGAATTTCCACTATTATTTGGGAAATTTGTGGCATTTACCAAATTTTCCGAAAATTAAGTGGGCTTTTTTTGCTACAGTTGGTGGTTGTTTGCCTACCACTTCAAGAATAATTTTTATAACTGTTTTAGTTAAAATGACATGAAATGCAATTTCGCAATGTACAAGAATATTGAAAATAAAATTTTGCAATGAACTGATTCCAGAAACTGTAATAAGCAAACACAGTTCTTATTCCTTGCCTAAAAGACAGCAAATCTCTGAATATTTTCCAAGAAACTTAGTTCGGATAATCACAGTGTTTAGATGTGTAAGATGATTGAATGTTAAAAGCTTCTATGTTGTCACTTCTGAAATAAAAAGGTTGCAAATAATTGCATTTTTTTAAAAGAACTAAATACATTTTACTGCCTTTCTTTCCTTATGGTTTGAACAGCTGGGTTACGAACTTGTTGCCATGTAGTCTGTAAATAAAAATAAGCTCTTTGTTAAAAACTCTTAAGTGCTATGGAGTTTTTGTAATTGTTTTAGCTAAAACTGTACCGAACGCAGTTTTTTTTTAACTGAATCGAACAAACCTTAAATCAGCCGAACACTTCCAAACCGAACAAAAATGTACCTGACCAATTAACCTGTAAAATAAGATTTAAAACAACTCGGTTCACAAAGATTCATATTTACCAAAGTACAAGTTTCTCAACAAATGCTGTTATGTTCACATGGATTTGTAAGTGAACAGTTGTGACAACTAAGCCTGAGCATAAAACTTGTGCAGTTAGAGCTACGAACTTGTGGTTTTACTAGAAAGCTGGCGAAAAAAATCTTCAAAATGGTATATTCTAATTCTAACATCAAAATCCGTCAACTAGAAGTGGAAATGTAAACAGTTTGGTAGTTTTCTTTGAAACACCAAACCAAACTGAACACCCTCTGTTTGGCTATGTTCGGTTCGGTACATCCTTAGTTTTAACAATTACTGTGCTTGTGATTTTTTTTAAGTTGAATATGTAAGTTGTCTTTAATGTAATTTTTTTGTAAGTTGAAGTTTTCAGTTGTCGTAAAAAAAACTTATTTCTTGGGCAATTTTCTTGAAATGTTGGTATAGATGGGCCAAATTTTTTTCCCTGTAATATTTATTCCAGACTTCGTCCTATGTTGATATTTTTCTTAAAAGGCTGCCAGGTAGTCGAAAACTTGAATTGTTCATTTGGTTTTGAAGCTGTGGTTGGTTGGATGTTGGTTGTTTTGACAAGATTCCACATTAAAATTATATGTTAAAAATCAGTACTTCTTTACTGCACTGGTAGTACATCGTAAGAACAAAAAAAACCAGGGAATGGTAACTTTTTAGTATTCATGCCACAGATAGACTGCCTTTCATAGCCTTGAAAATCCATTTTCATTGCACCAAGTCTTTTTATTTCTTGCTATAAAGTAGCTAAGGCAAGAACAGGGTTCCCATCAACCTGGAATGTCAGGGAAAGTGTGATATTGGAAAATGGTTAGAGCTAACTTTTCTAGTGCAAAGTCAGGGCATCAGCTTGTATTTTTCTGTTTTTTTTTGCGTAAATGGTCAGGGCTGATCCAACGTCGCACATTTAGCGCATCATAAAATGATCACTGCTTACTTTTTTTTTGCTAAGTTGGGTAATTAACTTGTATTTTGCTCTGTTTATTTGGTCCAGTGGCTGAATATCTATGTAAGTTTCTAATTGACACCAGCCAAAATTGAGGGCATCTGCTAGCCAGAGTTATCTAATTTTTTTGAAAACAAGAAACACGTTTACATCAGCGTGGAAATTCATGCACTGGGTGGTGGGCTGAAACGAACGGCTGCCGAGAGATAACGCAAAAAGGGAAAAAATTCAGTATTGTTGGCTAGGAACTATTCACATAGTAGTATTCTAATTTTGTTAGAAAATAGTATCAGAAATGGAGAAAATCAGGGAATAGTGTTGGAACTAGTCAGGGAATGGAATATACTTTTTTGGGGAGGAATTCCTGGAGAACCAACTTTCTTTTTTTAGTTTAACACCTAATCGTTTTGTAATATGTTTCGTTGATTGGGTGTGGAGGTAGTGAAAATATTGAAAATACTGAGCAACGTTGGCTTTGTTACTGGCGATGCATCAATGTCGTAATATTCTGCAGATTTTTGGCTGCATCATTTGATTGACTGGCAGTATTTTGTAGCAGGTGTTTCATACTTTACACTTATTAGAAAGGGTGTACCGATCATGTTTATAAGGACATTAGTTCCAACTGTAATTTTTGTAGCGGGCTGAAATAAAAAAAAAAATAATAATTTCTTATACAATAGAACTTTTTATTGTGTGTCCTGTCTTAATAATCTGTAATGCGGCTGTTTGCATTTCATGCCGTGGGTGATGGACTTGGTATTAGATCATAATTTTACATGTTTCACAAAATACTTACGATTGTTAATTAAATGGTCCTCAGGAGTGGTTCCAAATAAAAATGATACAGGTTTTTTTTTTTTATTATTATCAGTGATATTTCTGATTCAGCAGTAGGTTTGTTTTTTTTACCAGACAACACAAAAAACTTAACAGATCCAGGAAGAGTTTCTTGAAATGTTGATTGATGATCGGAATTTATTTTTTTTCATACTATGGCTTAAAAAGAGCTTAATTGTGGCCTAATGAATTCCAAAACGGACTTAAAAACTTAATATCCGAAGATGTAAATGTGAATGCTACGTCAAAAGTGAGAAAGGGTATGATGATACAGAATAGACCTATACGTTTTTTTTTTTTTTTTTGAAAAACAATGTTTGTGTCGATCTGCTTAACCCAAAAAACGAAGAACGGCCCATCCGCGCAGAATAATTTTTTCTGCCCAAGAAACAACTTTTTTTTTTACGTCCTTCTATTTGTCGATAGGTCGTTTTGCATATTTGCATGAATTTTGAATTCCATTAAACAAATGTTTTGACTAAAGTCTCACTAATCAGTTGAGATGGGTTGCAGTTTTGTAAACTTTTTGGAATAAGTAAAGAAAAAAAAAGTCATTGTAGTCATTGGTTTTTGCAGTTTTGTAAACTTATGGAATAAGTAAAGGAAAAAAAGTCATTGTAATTAGAATCATATTTGCTTTTTTTTTTTTTTTATCAATTTTCAACGTGGATTCCTCAATTTGTTTTGTTCCCTAAATGATATTTCATGTTTGCCTTGTAACTTATTTCATTGTGTGGATGCTGGTGTTGCAGGAATTTGTGAGTTTGGTTTTAGAATATAGATTAAATGTTCAGCTTTAATTTTTAAGATATTATAATTAACATTTTATTCTTTGTATTCCAGAAGTATTTAGTTTGTACTAATGAGGTAATGTAGTTTATTTTTCGGTATAGTTAATGGATTTTAAAGCAATATAGAAGGAAAAATAAGTTTCAAGTTTTAATGGGATGCAATTTTAAAAGTAAATGACAAAGATGGATACAATTGTACCAGGATGTGAAGGTAATGGAAAATACTGAGAAATGTAGGCTTCTTAAGTAGCAATGGATGGATATCGTATTCAGACCCAAATTATTTTGGCTGCATTCAATTCGGTTGACTGGCATCACTTTGGGCGTTTCATACTTTATACTTAACAAGTAAGGGTGTACTGATCAGCTATTATCTCTCAAACCAAGCTTGTCGATTTGCAAACTGATACATTAGTTTGCTACTCTTTAAAATGTTAATAATTAGAGTCAGCCATGAGAAATTTCAGCTAATTAAATTTTTTTGGGTACTTCTGACTTCAATTTTGAACTTATGGTAGGTTCAAATAAGTAAATCTTAAAAGCAACCTTAATACAAACCTTTAAAATGTTCAGCTTTTATCCATTGTTAATACGAAAGATGGAAAAATCCATCACATTTTCTTTTTTTTTTTCCAGCTTATTTCTGTTCAAGGCCACTCTAAGGGCACATTTACGCTACCACTCGCTTTTGCATTCTCGCAGCTAGAAGCTAGAAATCACCTCAAATTCCAACATGGCGGCGGTTTTATGTCTGCCGCCTCACAACGAAAACAGAAAATAACGTGAGTTCAGAAGCGTTTGGGATAATTGTTTCGCATGAGGAATTCTTTATATTATTGGTACGGATTATAAGACTGCAAGTATTTATTCAAACGATGTTGGATTTAGCTAATCCATTTAGCGTTGTTACCATGGCAATGTCACCTTTGCCATCGCGATTGAGTTCTAGCTGGGGGAATGCAAAGGCGAGTCGCTGCGTAAACGCGCCCTCATGCCTGTACAGTGCATTTAGTTAATGTTGCATCAGTTATGCATTAATGATTTGAAAGTATCCGAATTGGGAAAAATTGAAGCAGCTGCAAGAAGACTGTTTTGACCGTTCTACATTTGACATTGACAATCGGCAATTAGTTTTTCAGAAAATGATCAGCAATTTTCTCAGTTGTGACAGCCAGAGAGGTGAAATCTGTCCAATATACACCCTTACAAACAGTTTTTTCTTTTGTATTTATTCAAATTTTGGATACTCGTCAATATTTTTTTTTCAAAATTAGTTGGTGTTTTCTTTACATTTTGTATAAACAAAAAAATTGTTCGATGGTACGAAGGGTAATTTTAGTAATATACATGCCACATCTTGACAACTTCAAACCGCACCAATTTTTTTATCTTCTTGAGCGTGCTCGAGAGGCCGTGCTGTGTTTTAAAATATAAATATAGACGACAAATATCTGAAGTGTGCGTTAAGGATTTTGGATGCATTTTTATGTTGATGTACCATTTAAAATAAATGAATTGAATACAACTTCTGATTTTTTATTTACATTGTATTGTTCTCTTGCCTAATTCTGTTTCTAGCAGCTACTTGATCCAATTACATGATTTCTTATATGCCTGTGGGATGGTAATTATATACGGCAGGGAAGATAGTTGTGGCAATATTCAACCATTTGCAAGGAAGGAAGATTTGAAGACCTCTCATTCTGACCAATTGCAACAGGGGACCGTGGAACGTATTCAAGGAAAGAAGATTGGGAAGTCGTGGAACAACACATTCATAAAGAAAGCGCATTGCTCTGAGGGACGTGAATGTCTTGGTAACTTTCCAGTGGTGTTGACCTCAAGCTTGGTAGGAAGCATTTGTATAAACTCCATATCAAGCTAGAACCGGGCACAAAACCGATTTGGTTGCTGTTCGTGCTACCAACCCAGGGACTAGGAAGTTCATCTCGGACAAGGTGGACGATTGACTTTCAAAAAATTGATATCCAACGTCACTAGCTCTTCGGGATCTTGTCCTGTGCTAACCCCGAAAAAAAAGGTTTGACTGGATTTTGCCAGGACTACAGGAAATTGAATCAGCATTGTGAATTTGACGCAATGGTGATGAATAGGACGGAACAGGTGTTTGCCGTGCTGGGGGCAGGACAGTACGTCTCTGTAATAGTTCTGAGAGACAGATTTCTACAATTGGCCTTAACTGAAGAGTCTAAACCTATTTCTGCGTTCAGTTGCTTCCGGGGACCTATTTTGTTCATGCCATGCCGCGTGGGCTGAAGAATGCGCCCATATCGTTTGACAGGCTGATGGAGGCAATCCTGGGTGATGCTACACTTCAGTACGTTGACGACCTCTGCATATTTAGCACTACGTTTGAACTACATTTGCAACACTTGGGTGCTGTCTTGGGGCGTCTGCTTGATGCCAATTTGACTGAATGTGAAAAAAGTGAACTTTTGAAGGAAGGAAATAAAGATTTTGGGACACTTCATTAGACCCAAAACTTGGATTACCTGAGGCTGAAACACAGTGTCAGTGATTAGGGTCTTTCCAGATGCTTAGAACATCAGGAGCCTTAAAAGATTATTGGGTTTTTTGGTTACTATATGCAATTTATACCGATGTACCACGTTTGTGCGATACCATTGTCTGATTTGCTTAAAAAACACGCAGAGTAGAATTGGGATGTTGCGGCGTGCAGGGAAACTGTGGACAAATTGAAGAATACACTGACTGACTGTACACTAAAACTTTGTGACATGAACAAGCCTGTGACCGCACTTACTGGTGGCTGCAAAGAATTTCATCAATTTTGAGTCAGTAGGTGGAGGGGAAGGGCCAGGTTCCTATCAGTTTTGCCGGAAGACATTTATCTAGGCTAATTACTCATTAACTGAATTGGAACTAGCTGCAGTGGTGTTTGGCATCAATAAATTCAGAAGCTTTATTGATAATGCCCATTTTTTTTTTGCATTCCTATTAATTACTCTGCTGTGTGTTGTATCAGGAAGATGCCACAGCCTACTGGAAGAGTAGCTCGATGGTTGATGCTATTGCAAGGGCATGGATTTTACAGTGGTTTTTTGGAAAGGCAGGGAAAACTTATCAGCGGACTACGTGTCCCAGATTTACAAAGATTAAGAGCATGGCTATGAGGGTATTGTGGCTATCAAGCAGGTTGACGTAAATAGTGTTGCCCTGCATATTGACTCGAGGGTGCTACGATGGATCATAAAGTTACATGATGGGTGGGATGGATGTGATATGGCACCGATACTAACTTCTACTACACGAGCGTGTTCGGTACGGAATGGTTTACTAACACATACCTTTTTGTCTACTGACTTCCGGGGGACAACTGCAGGAATTTCAGCACATCGTGTTGTAATCAGCATTGCAAGAAAGATGTCTACACGCTGCGCACTCGTCTTCGGAAGGAGCACACTTTGGCACATTAAACAGTGCGGGTGCTGAAATAACATGCACGTAGGACGGTCTGCATCGCTCTGTTGCACAGTTTAGTAGTAAATATGAAGTATGTCAGTTGTGTGAGGGCATAACACGAAAACTGGCAGTGTTGTGATGAATTCATTCGACAAACCATGGGCCACGGTGAGTGCGGATCGCATAGTGTCTCGTCCACGATCGCCGCAGAGCCATACGTACCTTTTCATATTGATTTGCGAATTCACAAAATGGTTGAAAATTTTTGCTTTACGATCGGCGAAAACACCACTCATTAATAAATGTTTGCGTTTGGTTTTCTGCCAGTAGGGTGCGACACAAAGGCTTTAGCAGCTGGAGAGTTGCTTCAGGAGTAAGGCGTCAAGGCCAACTGGACAAGCCTGTGGACACCCAAAAGCGACAAGACGATTTTGAGGACCTACACTTACCAAAACACGGATTGGGCGAGTAACATCGAGGACATTGGTTAAGCATTAGGAATGCTAACAGTGAACCCAGCGCTTATTCACCAGCAATGTTGAACCTTGGAAGACAGAGATCGAATCGCTAAAGGAAGATTGAAGTCCAATGGTAGCCACCAACAAAGTTGACACTGAGCAGCACATTGTAGCGGTTTCAAGAACTGTACAGGCAAGCAAGGGACTAATCAACAAGCATCGACAAAGACACAAGATGTATTATGACAGGAGGTGTGCAGACCAGCATTTCGACGTTGGAGACGTCATGACTTAAGTGCACGCATGTATCGAGTTTAGTAGTCTAGGGCATTACTAAGAGTTTGCAACCTCGGACAATGGTATCGCCTCAAGCCGTTCTGTTTGTTACGACTTGAAAATTTGTATTTTATAAGACGTTGCAGTGTTGACGGACAAGGAACTTGACAGAACGAAATGATGCTTCCACCCTGTGAAGCCCAGCAATGGGCCCTAAATTTGCATGAATAACGGGAGATCCAGGAATCCCTTTTAACCATGTGAGAAGCAAGGAACTGGTGCATTTTGTGTCCACAAGTGCAGCGGTTAGACTTCGTCAACTTGGGCGAGTTTGTGTTGTGCTTGTGTATGATCATGGCAATGTGCGGTTCGGCTGGTCGTGATGGCAGAAGTGGCGTCCAAGGCTTTGCTCGATGTAAACGTCCGGATGATGGCATGGGGTGTGCCTGCTACAACTCCATGCTCCATTGGCAAGATAAATTTCGCGTACGCAATACGGCCCGTCAACGCTTTGTGGGTGGTTCTCGTGACTAGGAAGTAATTGGGCGACCCCTTATGTCTTTGGAACTACGCATCCATCCCCACAAGCAATTCTCTCCACAAAGTCCAGAGTGGCTTGCCACAAAACTACACTAAGCGGAGAATTCATTTTGCAAATGAGTGCAAATTCATTTTGCAACGGGATGCAGGTTGGCGACGGGCAGTGATGATGCCACCCTGCATAACTGGCAAATGGTAGTGGACATGGGAGACAAGCAGCGGTGACGAATGGGGATGTAGTCGGGCGGCCAGCCGCTACAAGGTAGACGTCAAACGTGTTTACGTGGACATAGGGGTTGGCGGCCCAGGCCACATCGGGGTTATGTATCAACCCCATCGCAAGGGAGTTGGTTCCTGGGGGGCCAGCAGCTGGGCTTCCGCACCACGGACTCGGCCAACGTGGTGGTGCAGCAACAGGCAGTTATGGCGGAGGAGCGACGGGTGGTCAACGAATTATGTGTGCAGGTGGCACAATTAGAAAAATTGCTGCAGGCATTTCAGCATTTCCGCCAGCTGTGGAATCTGGATCATGCGGCACGGATCATGTATCGGCAACGCCTGACTCCTTTTTTTTTTTCGAGGACGTTCATGCGGCTTTGGAGTGTCACCATTCTTGAATTCAACATTGGAGGTGAATGTCAGAACATCGTCTGATGGAGAGAATGCTGCATTCGCCGATGATTCGATGGGCAAGGCCAGTCTGTCGCTGCACCATATGCACATAGGCTACTTTACCCTTTTGGGTGTGCACAATTTTTTTTTGTATATGCCATAGCCACTAGGGATGGGTCGGTAACCGAAACCGAATTTTCTGTTTTTACTGAAAACCGAAACTGACACTGATTTGGATTTTATGTCGGTTTTTCATAAGGTATTCGAAAATTCAAAAATTGATTTGTTGTCTTAATTATTTTTAATAATTATCATTTTCTATGTATAGATGACAGCAAAGCTCCTAGTCATTAAAAAGAAAATAGTAGAGGAAAATGGTGCCACAGCTAGACCCATGGGCCTACGACGCTGCTGAAAGTGAAAGCAGGAGTGAGTTAGAAGCTAGTAATACTACTGTTACAAGAAAAACAACTAGAAATGTCTGGTTGGGGTGGATGGTGGCAAAAACCAATACCGAAACCGCGGTTTTGTGGGCGTGAAAACCGAAACCGGAACCGAAGTCCAAAAAATGACACCGACTCATCCCTAATAGCCACGGGGTAGAATCTGATGTTTTGTGTGTGTGTGATTTTCCATGGTATGTTGGTCGGCCGGCACCTTGCCTTTGTTAAATGTATGCATGTGCAATTATGCGGTTCTTCACATATTTTCACCCATTTGGCACGGGGTCTGCATAATTTCTTGCTGGTGTTTTTTTTTTTATTAGGGCAGCATTATATCTTCTCATTCCCTATCTGTATTTACCATTTTGGCATTTACTTATAATTCTCATTTAACTGAACGCATCCATTCATCAGTTCTTACAAGTCAAAACCTTTTTATTTCACCCCTTTTGTCTGCCTAGCTTGGGCAATTTAGAAATCTTAATTTCATTGATCCTATTCATTGGTTGTGATCAAATCAAAACGAGATTTCGTGGGCTTTGTACGTCTATTGTGTGCCTATAGACCGTTTTTATGATATGTGATTAGTTGCCACCTCCGACTATTTTATTATTTTCCGAAGAGAGGTAATAAATAGGGCTGCACCTGCGCAGGTAGGCTGCTGCTCACTTGAACCCACAACTTGTAGTTGTATCCCGTTTGTTTGACACATACACTACATTGGCGACGAGGGTGGGATTTAAAAATTAAGTTTAAAGAGCAAAATTAAAATGAAACCTTGCTATTTAGTGACCTAAGCCCGTGCTTGGTATGGTTAAGGTCTTAGCAGGTGAAAACTTAAACTTAAGCTAATTACGTTACAAAAAAATTTACCTTGTATGCTGTCAGAAGAGCTGCTGCAAGTTAAAGAATTGGCGCCTAGAACAGCTGGGGCTACAATTCCTCGTAGCGGCAAGAGGTCTGAAATTCTCCGTGGGACCAGGGCCTGCAGACTTGGTGCTGTGGACAGTCCAGCGTGTGAACAGGTCAGGTGTAAATTTTACCAATTTAAACAAAGACAGGCATCGTTGGCACTGACATGAGGTTTACGCTAGGGACTAGCCTGTCTTGGGGAAATTACCAGTGCCGAGAGTTAAGTTGGTTTGTTTAGTAGCCAATTTTGAAATGTTCAGTCTCGTTAACATTTATTGAAAATGTTGCTTAAATGCAGGTGTTAGCCTAACGTTAAAACTTGTAGATAACGTTTTAAAAGGTTAAAATAATTTAGTGTTGGGTATGTGAGTTAACAAAAATCCTGTTAAAGTGGTGTTTAATTAGCTTGTGCTTAAAAGCTAAGGTTGTTTAATTATTCAATTACAGTGAATGCTTTTTGCGAATTCGCACGTTATGCATGTACCGACAAATTTGTACATAATTAAGCCTGTAATATGTTGGCCTTCAAGTGGTAGTTGTATTTTTTCTAAAAAGCATAGTAGCGTATGCTAAATGAATTTGTGTCACTAGGCTTGGTTGACCAGTCGCAGTGTGACTCACATATTCTTTTAAAGCTTGTTTACTGTGCTTTATCAAATAAAGGGGTAACAATGCAGTTTGTTGAGTGAAAACAACGCTCGTCATATTACTGTGAAAGTTCGTCAAATTAAGAGTCACAATTCCGAGAATCATGAAGAATATTGCCGCTAAACTTCACAACGAAGACACTTTCAATATCTTGCGAATTTTCAATGGCAAACTGCCATCTTCTTCTTTGGGAGGCTGCGAGGAGCGGACGTTACGAATTCGTAGCAGACGATGTGGGTGTAAAGAGGCCGATACTTGTCAATGTGCCTGAAGAAGATGGCAGTTTGCCATTGAAAATTCGCAAGACATTGAAAGTGTCTTCGTTGTGAAGTATAGCCGTAATATTCTCCATGATTCTCGGAATTGTGACTCTAGTCTTTTGAGCCGGTCAAATTGAAGATTAGAGAGTGTTTCGGTCTTTGTGAGTATTAGGTGCTGCTGCTAGTAGTGAACCCGGTTGGGAAAATTTATAATTATGTGTCAAGTACGTTATTTATTAATTATTGCTGGCGACGATAATTAAGAGTGACCTAGCCGGTGATGCATGGGAAAAGTTTTGTATCCTATGTTGAAAAGAAATACTGTAGTAACTTGTAAGAGGACAAGCAAGAGGAGTAATTCTTGACAAAATTAAAATTCTTCAAATTTACAAGGACTAGTTTAACTTAGAGTGGCGAGAGACTGTTTGAATGTCAATTCGGTTAGCCTAGTTTAAAGTACCTAGTTTTGAGTAGACCTGCTTCTTGTTGCTGGGGAAACGAAAGCCTATCCAGGTGAATTAAGAATTGTAAGGCGTATTCTTACGCACTTGATTTTGATTAAATTAAGTATTAAAGGGCACTGGCTGTCGTTCCTGTAATTATGATAACGCCTCCACAACTGTGCTGCCAGGAATTCAAGCTCGAAAGTTGCAGGAATTCGATTCTGGTCTAGAAACCTGGCCAGATTATTTTGAACGGGTCGAATTGTATTTCGCTGCTTTTGACGTTCTTGACAAAGTAGCGTAGCTTTTGACAAGCATAGGTGCTAAGACGTATGTATTATTGCGCAACTTGTATGCACCTGATGCACCAGCAACTAAAACCTTAGTCGAAGTTATCACTATTGACTGGTAACTTGTGTCCCAAATCGAATTATCTCTGTGAACGAGTTCAGTTTCAGAGAAGGGAGCAGAATGCGAACAAGCCAATAGGGGATTATATCACAGAATTAAAGAGGTAACCCTGTACTGTAGTTATTGCCCTGCTGATGGACAAAGCTGGAGGAGTAATTCTTGACCGTGCTTGGCCGTGCTTAGAGATAAATTTATTACCGGTTTGCGCAATTCTGATATTTTGAAATCTGTTGGCATTGGATCCTGCTGTTGTCACATTTGAGTTGGCTTGCAAGTTTGCCCTTTCTCAGGAACTAGCCGAGAGGAATATGTCATTTTCAGGGGGTCTGAACTCATTTACTGCGAAATAAACGTCCATTTAACAGTTAAAGTAAAGAGTCTAACAATGGGAATTTGTGCTATTGTTGCGACGGGTCTTCGCACGTTACAGCTGTCTGCAGGTAAAAAAAAACTTCCAGTAGAAAAGCACTTAGTTCAGAAGAATCGTCGAATTGCGATTCGGACGGCACTGGTTGAAAGGTTTGGGAGAACTATCTGAATATGCGAAACTGACTCTTTTAGTGCTGAGACTTATCACATTGAATCTTTACCTGCTAGCGTTAAAACTGTGAATCAGAGTATGCCTGTTATGGAAAACCGAAATGTTGGTGTTATTGACAATGCTAGTGCCAAGACTATAAAGTCTAGAAATATCTGTGGGAGAGGCTCGCAGCTAGGTGGGCTCGAGATGTTTGTACTTTTTGTAAAAACTGGTAAAAACTATAGTAATTCCCGACGCACATACGAAGTTTCCTTTCATTTATGAAATGCAAAGCACGACCAGTGTGGCCGTTATTTGTGTCCTTCAGGATTTGTTTGCAACATACGGTTGCTGTGAAGTATTGTTGAATTATGGCGGTTCGCAATTTACAAGTGCTGAATTCGAGAATTATTTGAAAGAGTGTGGTATACATCACGTGACGCTAAAACCTTACATGATGGTATGAAACTATGCTGTTTAAAAAGCTGGTTCGTTCTTTTAAAAGAAGTTTTTTAAAGGCTAGCCAAATTCAAGGTTTAACTACAGATATAGCACCGACTAATTTCCTCCTACAGGCTAAAAATGTCCCTCATTGCACTACAGCGGTTACACCGTCGAAAGCTTTCCTGAAAAGACACATGCGTACACGATTAACTCTTATGATACCAAGCGTTGCCGATAAAACTGCTCTACGGCAAGACCGTCAGTTGAATTCAATGCTAATTTATGCGAGTCTACTTACCAGTTGAAGGATAAAGATTTTTGTGCGGATGTGAGCCCAAATGCGCCGAAAAACTGGCTGCCGGGGCGAGTTGGAAAAGTGCTCAGTACGTATGAATATGAAATTAAGGTGAAAAACGGTATTCTTCTCAGGAAGTGTGGTTTGCAGTTTATGATCTGTCGACTGATTTTCCTGCATCCAATCAAAGTTCGGATATGCAAATGTAGAAAGACAATCCGATATTCAATGCGCTGCCGGGAAGCGTAGCTGTGGCCTCTGGGCATGGTCCGTCAAAGGTCGTGCACTCAAATCGACGACGTTTTGTTATGCCACAGCAGCTACACCGCAAAAAGTTCAAGTTTCTCCCACTCAATCTAGTCTTTCGAATAAAACGTTGACTCCCGTTAAATTTAATGAAGATTTCCCACCGTTGTTGACAGCTCCCCGCAGGTCTCCTCGAAAATCTCCGTCAAAATCCCCTCGTGCCAGTGTTTTGCGCGGTAGCGCTCCCTCTCGCGCTGTATCCTTACTTGGGCGGCTGCTCTTGGAGGGCGAGTTCCTCAGAGTGTCCAGAGCAGACAGCAGTGCGTGAGGATGCGCAACGAGTGCGCTCTCCCGTCCGCCGTCATGGTTGTAATGCAAAGGATAAACCAAGTTGGTTTGCCTGAGTTCAGTCTCAACTGAGTGAATCCGTGGCCAGAAACTCCAGTCGGGTGGTGAATCTCGACATTAGGCGCCCGAACAGGGACACGAACCCTGGAAGAACTTGTTCATCATTTTCTTTCCATGACCGATCTTTTCTGATCATTGTTTTCGCCAGCGTTGCTACGGTTCCTGGTTGTCAAGCATGGCTCAATAACATCGTGAGTATTGTGGCTGGAATGTGAAAACTGTGTTTGCTAAAGAAACTGTGCGCGTTTCCAAACAATTGTGTGGAATAATTCGTTAGTTAGGTTAGCATGCAGGGCTGTGAACTTTCTGCACATTTTAACCGAAGATTTTTGTGAATATCCACCCCTTTTCTAAATTGACTGTGAGCCTAAAACTGTTCCAGTGGGACTTTTTGACCTTTTTCGCCAAAGAAAATCAGGTTCTCAAGAGTTTTGTGTTTCCAGCCCAAAATTGTGCTTCCAGCCAAATGAACCCCGACATGTGCTGTTTTGTGGCCTTCGCTGCGCGCGGTTGACATACCGTTGTATCAGCCGTCTGTTGCCCGGCCATCGCCGAGCGTAGTTGCAATGCCATCATAGATACCTTTGATTTCGCGGCAGGAAACAGGGACAGTTAGGAAATCCAGCTGTAAAGTTTAAGACGTCGAGGTTTTGTTCCAGGGTTTTGAAAAATGCAAGTTGGGTTGTGAGTAGCGTAAAATCAATTTGTGTGTGTTAATTTAATTAATAGTGCAATTTAATTTGAAACAGAAAAAAAACATGTCTATGGATTATTTTGTTGTTTTGCCGAGTTTGAATTGTACAGTTATTTTTTTTTTTGCATAATTCGTAGGTTATTATCTGGGTTGGTTGATTAATTCATTAATTTCCTCCTTTCGAAAGATTAATTCTAAAGTTGTTTTCTAATTATGGGGGGAATAGGTTGTTTTTTTTTAAATTTAGGGATATAAGTTTTTGAATTAATCGAATTGCAGTTAGTATGTGTATAGTGTAAATAGAGTTATACACAATTGCATACAGCGAGTATAATAGGTATTTTTCTAGTGGGTTAACTCAGTTTATTGGGGGTGAATGTAGTGTCTGGATACAGGCACCACTAACTAGTGTTGTATCTAATGTTAACACTGGTCGTCTGAACTATCAACCAGTCACAGCTTGAGTTAGCTTGGTGCATATCATGAACAGAGGTATTAAATAGGGCGATATCTGCTCATGCAGGCTGCTGTTCACTTGAACCCACAACTTGTAGTTGTGTCCCGTTTGTTTGACACAGACATTAAGTAGTTACGTACTGATCTGTGCGATGGCATTGTGTGGAAAACCCCTAGCCTACAGGAGGAATTAATGGCCTAATCCACATGCAGTTACTGTGTGTTTATTATGTCTCTGCTAAGTAATCCTTTAATTCAGCTCGTTACAAAATTAAGCCTGCATTGTGTATATAGAATGATGATAGAACAATGTGCATTATTTAACAATGTAGAAGGAATGGAGAGCACTATAGTTTGTTCCACATTATGTTTACAGAAAACTTGACTGGATGATGACTCGTTTCCTTGCACTTAGAATGCAAAAACATGTGGATATCACATTTGTACACTCAACAAAGTTACTGATAGAGTTTACGAATGGCGTGTTTATGGATTTTTTGCACTCGTAGGGAAGAAAACGTGGTGTCATACGGTCAGTTTTCTGAAAGCATAATGTGGAACAAAGTATAGAACGTTGTTTTGTGCCCTTTTCAGCCTACAACGTCTAGGGCAAAGAGTATGGTTATTCTTCGTTTCGTGACATTGGTAATATGTCATTTCACTAATCGTTTGATTTTAATCATCCCCAACGATCCAGCACGACCCAGACTGCATGGATTTTTATACTGGAGTCTGGGTCGAACATTGCCGAATGCTTTTTCATGGAAGAGGAGTGGTTGCAAATTTGGCATTTGTTGCTGGATATATGAATTGTGGTTTTTAGTTTATTGCCATTTACAATCATTCAATCCCCTCATTATTAGAAGAGATTGTAGGAGAAGTAGTGCCTTGCGGCTGATCCTGAGTAGCTTATTCCCCCCATCAGTTTAATATTAACTGTTAGTTGCATTTGCCTGAAATATTGTTTTATCCTTTGTTGTAGTAGCTTCCTTATATTGTTTAGTTTTTATTATTTGAGCCCTGCACCCCTGCTATGGGGTACAACTGGATTTCAATAGTAAAGATTGTTCCCAGGCATTCAGCTACCGCATTATCCCCTATTAGACGATACTGCTAATTGAATGTTATAGATTTGGGGGAAAATCACTCTTATATTCAGGATAATTCTTTACTATAGCCACTTACCTATTAATGCCAAATCTGTGGACGTAGTGTCTGCTTGTGAGGAATAAATTTTGCACAACAATCCAATCTACAAATCAAATTTAATAATCGTCATGGTAGAAGATACAAAACGAAAATGTTGGATTTGAGGTACAAGTTGGAAGTTTGTTGCTTATCAGTTGAAAATAAACCAAGTGCAAAAAAATACAAATATATCGATGTGTGGAAGGGAGGAGGAAGACAAAATTGGAATTAAGAGATGTGTATAAATATTATTTGATAGCAGATGCTATTAATAATATCGATAACGTCTTTGGTTTTCACACACAGTATATGCAAAAAATGTTTATAGGAAGCATGCAAAAGGCATGCCAAGTAGAGGCATATGCACAGAAAGCAAATGTCTATGTTGATACACTCGTCACGTTTATTTTTGTGTCGGGTATTTTAGTCAGCTGTTATTTATATCCTGACAACACTAAATACAGGTTACATTTAAAAATTTTAGACAAAAATAAATGGTTTCAAAAGAAATGACTTGCATAAAGATGTGTTGTTTAAAATTGTCATAACACTGACAACCAAAAAAAAAATGGGGAACATTCTTGTGTTGGGAGTATAATAGAACTTTACACAAATTATTTACTATACTAAAAACCACTTAGCATGCGTTTTCACTTGCAACCTCTGAAAAATAGTTGTCCTCTAAAAGTATATTACAAGTAATAAACAGCAATCTTTACAAATACCATGAGGCTAGCCATTATTTAAAATAACGCCACTTTATGAAGAATTATAAGATGGGTTTTGCACCATGACGGCAATACATAGAACTTTTAGCTATATTGGTTGTTGCGTCACTTTCGTTTTTGTGCAACTGTATAAATTCTTTTAATAAATACTCTCGTATATACTGTGGAGAACTGCATACACAGTAGGACAGTTACATCTCCCGTTTTTAGATAATCAAACATTTCATTTGCTTTTGACCCTTATGGTCAGGTGCGTCGTCTCTTGACTAGATAGAGGTTATTTACAGCGGCGCATTATTCTCTAGCGTGAGGTTTGGAAATTCGTTTTACGCCTATATTCAAATAGTAGATTTACAAAATAATATTCAACTGCAGCATACCACTATTTTGAAGTGCATCTATTGCATCACCTTAAAGGAAGTTGTACTGCTACTCGAGTACCACTACTAAGGCTGTAGCGACCATTATATTTTCTGTCTAACCGATGAAGCGTTAATCAGCAGTTAATCCGCTAAACAGATTTTCAAATACAGATGTCAATTGTGTCGCATGTTTAGCGTAAAAAACTAATGTACGATTTTGATATTCCCTTGAAGATTATCTGCTTTCCAAATTTTTCATTTTAACATATGGAAGAGCCATTGGATAGAACCGTTTAAAATGATGTACTGAAACGTTAAATCCGTTGACGGAAAAGACTCGTTACTGTATAAACTCGACAACACGATGCGACTAGACATAAACTCGCCACTAAGCCCTCAGACCGAACAAGTTAAACAGAGGCGCAACACAGGCTCATGACTTTTGTGACATCTGTCAAAATGACCAATAAAATAAAACTAATGAAGGTAACGTAGTGTTTTGAATAGTCTGCTGCAGCGAACAACAAAACAGAAAATACAATGTTAATTCATTTTAGCACCTTATTGAAGCAACAGTGATTGTTTCTTGAATTGTTGTTTTAGCGTTTAAAAAAAAGACCACGTCTCGCCTGTAATAGAGCCTCAAGACAAAATTTGACAAGTCTGTTTTGAAGAAAGTTTAATGATAACCGAGCTAGCCAATCGCAACGAAATCTGTTAGATCGGATCAGCTACAGCCTTATGACAATTCGGCGCAGATTTTTCTTCGTTATTCGGAAAATGTATTGCACTTTTTGTTTTTACGTATTCAGCGTGAAAATTAAGGGTGACCCCCTGTGTTAATGAGTAGCATTAACTTCATAAATCAAAAAACTGCAACTGGGAAACGAATTTGATAAAAAGTACATTTACACAGAGAATTGAAAAATTATATTTTTAGTAAGACCTAGTCTGAAAATATCTTGTTTTGAATGGGCCAGTAATTTTTTTCCCTATAGACACAACATAATTACATTGAGAAATAATATGTGTTTAATAATATAAGTTTTGAGCAAATAATTCTTGGTCATCACGCCTCATTAGTGTTAAACAATTACGAACCATATGACTTACAAAATCTTAATCAACAGAAGTTGGGGAAAACATATTGTTAATCATCCCAACAAATAAAACGAAACCTATTTTCAAATAATACAATTACCTCTACATGTCGGTGTTGCCTCGTTTTTAAAATTAACAAGTGTTGCGTGTAGAGATGGGCTTAAATGAATCGTGCACAGACCACAAATTTAGACAATTTTTTTCTTCAGTCTAAATGTACAATTGTGATCCATATAAAAATATTATTTAGTGATAAGGGAAAAAAAAATACTGGTGTTCTTCTTTTGCAGTGACTTGTATGATAACAAATGTCAAGAATGCAAATATCGTTCCGAAAATTCGTTGTGCAAATTTCATTAACCTTTGACATTAAAGGAATATAAAAAGGAGAATTATCCATTTTGTGAAAGTATTTAGCCATAACTTAGGGCTTAAGCAAATGTTAAATAAAAGTGCATTCCTTTTAAAGAAATTGTTGGCTTTCTAACCCCCTGCATAGCAAATCGTTTTGCTATGTATTTAAATCTATAAACATTGGAAAGTACTGTGTCGTTACAATAACTAGGGATGTCTACTTTTACAGGGTGTCTACCAAAACACCAAATTGAAAATTCCTAACAATTTTTGTAATGTTCCCTAACTCGCTGAATTTTTAGAGAAAACTTTGAGAGTGGTTGCTCCCAGGTACGGGTTCTGGCGGAAGCCAGATTTTTGTTGGGAAATAAAATTTCTCTGCAGCATTCTTACACTACCGCTTTCCCCCAACGCCAGACTTAAACTCGAATCCTCTGTGAAAACACTAAACTGTTGTCTGTGACACGCAGTAAGGGTGAAAACTTGGTAGGCCAAATCCGTAAAATATTATCATAATAACAAAAATAAAACATCTCTGCTAACAGAGATGTAACAAAGGTCTTGGTATATGTACTATTTAGTGTGAGAAGTACGTCTAAATTCATAATATAGTGATAAAACAGCACGTGATTGCTCACGTAGGCCTGACTTCCCCTACTGGGCCTAACAAAAAAAAAGCCAACTCAAAATTAACATACTATGCGTTAAATCAAGTGTAATTCGAAGTATTTTAATTTTGGCCAACATTAGTTGAAGTGAAAATAATATCGTCCTCACCAACAGCAGTGAAATTTGTGACCATACTAGATAATTAATTTCCTGACTGGTAGACACCCTGTTCTATTAATTTACTTATTTATTTACCATGTGCTTTATTGTAACGCAGTAATTGATTAGGACATGAGCACCAAATGAATATGCCAAGGAAAACAGCAGAAGTAGGGCCTGTTGGACTAGTCTTACAAATTTTGGGAATTTTCAACAGCAGTAATTAAATAGTTGTTCCCAGCTTTAACATAAAGCAATTAAATGTTGATCAGCAGGATGTGCGATACAGAAAAACATGGTTTACTCAAACTTGGTTAAGCAGAATTATCGATTAAATGAAACATGATTGTTAAGAATATCGTGTCGCTTACTTTGAAATTCGGGAATCATCTTTGCAGCACAGATACGCACAATTTCAAAATAAAAGATATCAATATCTTCTGTAAATTTTCGACAGTGTAATCTGGAGATGTAGGGGCTCAGACGACTGTCTTCAAGCAATAACAGAAAAATCACTTCACAGTGTCATGTTCAATCAACTGCACAATCACTACTTTTTGAATCGGACGCTCGGGCCGCCAATACAAAAATCAGACGATCAAACATGACATAGTGACATGATTTTTCTGTTTTTGCCTGTTGAAGACTGTCGTCTGAGTCCCTACATCTGACTGTCGAAAATTTGCAGAGGATATTGGTATGGATATCCTTTTTTATTTTGAAATTGTACATGTACTGTGCTGCGAAGATGATTGTTTGAAATTATTTATAGCAAACTTTTAAGCCAAATTAAAAGCTGTCGAATTTCAACACTAATGTAATTGAAAAAATATTATGGCTGGTGTTCTTATGGTTTACTGAAAAAAGTATAGGTGTTGACAAAATTACGTAGAATCAACATGTTATCAAATTCTAGTATCCTACATCTCAGTTGGGAAGACCAACACAAAAGTTGAATGAAATCAATTAAAATCTTTTCAAGAAAGTGTCAAAAATTATTTTCTAGCTATTTGAGCACACAAAATTCAATGTATTTTGCAGGAATAAGAAGTATTTAGAATTTTTCCGTATTTGCTATTCTGTCCTGCCAAAAGCACAGAAATGGACGCATTAGAAATCACCGTAGAAAACATGTAGGACTGGATGAACATTACTACCAGTTTTCAGATTGGTTGGAAACTCCTTTTTAGATTACTTTTATGTAATAAAAAGGTAATTCCATTACTTACCGTCTGAAGTTAGCAGCTGATGTTTTGTAAATTTTGAAACTAGATACAATGATTACCTAGCCCCTTCCCCGACTCTAGTAGCAATGTTAGAAATTCAAAAGATCTGCAATGTAATGCAGCTTGTTGGTGTTTCTAAAACGTAGGACCCAACACGTAGGACTCAAATGTAATTGCCGTATTTAACACCTTGGCTATCGACGGCTTCTTTTCCAATATCTCTGCACTGCCCAAGGGGTATAAACAGTGAATTGTATGTTTTGGCAATTTTTTTTATGTAGACATTATCATCACGTGAAGACCATACAAAAATATTACAAGCGTTTTCAAAAGAGGTCAACAAGAAGGAACTGAAAACACTTGAAGACAGTGGGCTGAGTAATAATAACACCTCCAGCAAACCAGACTGTCAAAAATTCGCCAAGATATTTGTTAACTTTGAAAATTGCATATTTGTGCTCCAATTTGTAACAATATGTTCATATTGCGACGTATTCTACACGTCATCAGGCAACTTTCACGATGATCTTACTACAGCCCAATAACGTGTATATACGTCATACTAAAAAAAAAAACCACCTTAACTCTTAACTAAATCCATGTTATTTCACAAGATTATCAATGAAATACTGGAACTGTGCATGAAAATTCATTGTAGTCGAGTTATTTTACAATAATTATCTCTGTTTTGGCAACACCAGCAAAACTCCAAGATGGCTAGCATCTGTCTAGGGCAAAATGACGTATACAAACTTTATGATCTACCCATGGACTGGTGATGTATTTATGTCATGCACTGAGTTGCAACTGAAAGATGGGACCATCTAGTGGTGGGGGATTATACACTTTTCAAGTAAGTTCCGTAAGTATACATACCGTAAGTCACAGGGTTGTCTCAGAAATTTACGTCATGACACGTATGTATATTGTATTATATGTATGTATACATCATCGGTAGCCAAGGTGTTAAAAAATTAATTATATTAAAAGCTCTATAGAATTGGCAAAACTTCAGCTGCAACTTAATATTGAGCTGGCGATACTAGTTGAAAACTGTCTCAAATGTTAAAAGCTCATCTGCTGCCTGTAAATGATGGAAGAGGATGGTTACCCAGCTCCCTTACTTGATTTAAATTCTTATGTAACAAGAGAAAACACTGTGTTCAACAGTTAGGGATAAAAAGAAATAAACTTAAATGCACACTTCAAAACCATAAAAACCGCCAATAGGAAAACAAGAATTAGTGTCTTAACTGGCCATTAAATTTAATGCTAATAACACTGATCAGTTGTCTGAAAGTCTGCAATAGTTTGGCACCAGACATTCTTTGCGTTCACTGACAGCATTAGCACTAAATGCCAACAATGAAGTGGCGACTGATAAAATACCGTACCAAAGCACTGCATTTCACCAGCGTTGCTGTTGATCACAATGCAACAACAACGGTCTGAAACTGACTTAATTTGCACACTGGAAGATCTCTTTAGCTGAAATTTCATGAATAGAGCACGCTTCCAAAGGACTGCACCTGCAGAACGTTTAAATTGTCGGCAACTACACTTTTGTAAGCCATCAAATTACATTCACTTCCATCATCAATATAATATATCCCTTTGTATAATAGGCAGTGTGGAAGAATCACTGACCCATGTCTTAAGAGCGTGTTACTGCAGTAATTTCTCACATTGTCAAGGAATATGTACACGATTTAACACCATTTACACTTCCTCACTCACAAACACAGATTCAGCTTTGTTTTTCTGGAGGCATTCTTGTATTACTTGTAGCACGATTACCAACCTCCTATCTAGTGCCTTCAAGTGGGATTCCAGGAGCACTGGGTTGACTGGATCTGCTCCCAGAGAGTCTCTCATGAAGCTCGAGAGGCGTCGTGGACCTTGTTGAAAAACCAGGAGCCGTTGTAACGTTGATGTCCGCAACATACAGCATTGGAAAAGTGGGGCCAGGATGGAGATTTCGTCATGGTGTGGTTTGCCAAAACCCCGACCGTGGTCGAGATGTAAAGGTGCAGTATCATTGCCAAATAATGTGATCGTCTCGTAGTGATGTCTGTCCATATTACCTGTACAAATAAAAAGGTAATGCGTTTGATTGTGTGATGAATACCAAGAATAAATTCCTAAAATAGCAAGATAAAATAATGAAAAAGACTAGCATGAAACCAATTTTAGAAAATAAGATGGGCTATTTCAGTTGTTGGGAAAAATTGAGTGCTTAGGAGCCATACACAAATGACGTCGTGCAAATTTTGAAATTTTTTAACTCCCTTCCCAGAAAATAAATGACTTGACTAAAGTAAAACCCCACCTCTTTCGTTTCCGACGAAAAGGGAGACAACTTGGAAAGATTTTGAATTTAGTTGTAAAATCAGTTAGATATTGTGTCCGAAAAATCTAATGCCCTTTATTTTCCTCCTCGCCCTGTGTCAAAGTTATAAAAACAAGATCGTGTAGTGTTTTCCCACTATTTCTACAGCTTTCTACAGCGAAAAAACAAATCAATGTATTCGATCACTTATTAATGTTGGTTTAATTCATACTTGGGGACACACGTAGCGGTACGACTGAAACATGCCAATTCAAATTGTAGGCACCGCTACTTATTGCTACGCACGTTGGACGAGTAGGTCTTGTAACACTCTGCTGCAGACACTGTTGACTCCTTGTCTGTTGATTCATTTTGACGCGGGCTTAAAGTGTACCTTGCAATTAGTGCTTTTTATTATTAAAGGCACATAAATCCCTCCGTTCTGGCCGCTTTACTCTGTGTCACCTACGCTAAAATATAGTTCAAACGACTGCAGCGCGCATTGCTCTACGACACTAGTCAAACTCATTTCGGGGCCGCTGCAACGTGACACATCGTACGACCAAGTTGCAAACATGAGCAACGGATTAATTCTCCTTCCTCCAGGGCCGTGGCTTGCCAGCGATGTGGCAGGAGTTAAATACCGCTCGGACCGAGTTGTTTAAAACAAGCCTAATAACATTCACGCGCCACTACTCACATCTGCATCGTACCCTTAGACCAGCAAATGAAAGGTAAATCAGTTTATATAAAGCTATTTCCGGTAATGTATCGAGTGAAACTGTTAAAATATACCGGAGGGAGTTATGTGCCTTTAAGTCTTAAGCTCTAAACCCTAATTTTATGATAATTGCTTCTTTTAGCAAACTTGTGCCCACCTTTATGACCTGGATGGTATGTAAGAGATAACTATGGTGCCCTATACTGTTTCCCTTTCTCTTATAGTGGGAATAAGTTTTATTATCATTATTCTGTATCAACTTTTGCAAATTTTGCTACACAAAATTAAGCATTAAGTTTAATTCAATGTTCTAACGAAATACTTTTTTTTTTTCAGCATACTAAATTAAGTAGAAAGTTGAATCCCTGCCAAATGACATACTTGGCCTATGTAGAAATTAAAAAGGAAATGATCTAGCATACTTTTCATACATCACCAAATATTTTGAATTTTCGTAATTCAGTCAGAATCAGTTATGCGTTTTTCAGTGAAAAATCCTTGATAGTGCAAGTTTGGAGACACTTAAGTTAACTTCTCAACGATTTAATGGAAATTTAAAAAATGAACAACAGAAGATAGGGTGGAAGGGTGGAAATCTGCAATCGCAGAAAGCTTGTGCCCTTGATTAGCGTGAAGTCACACATCTGGTAACTCCTCCCGCCTCTTGTGTGACATATGTGTCTGTGTACGGCTTCTTTGTATTTTAGCGAGAAGCTAGCCGAAAACATGTGTAGTAGATAGAACATTCTCGAATTTCAGTCACTTGGCTGGTTGACTTTAGAAAGCCCTTTTCAGACGTATGCACTGCCTTCGTCGTACAAGCTTCTTTCAAGCCCAGCATCATTGCATCGAGATTTCAACTATATGGGTGCACAGGTCATTGACAAATTACGCAATACAGTGCAGCAGCGAACCACGTGCAACGAGGAATTTACTTGTAGCTTAAATCTGATCACAACTGCAAACTATTCGCTGGTAACTAAACGGTTTCAGAGGTTTTTTTTAGCAGAGTGTTTGTCTCCGCTAACCACACTATGGTCAAATGGTGACCAACATTGGAGAAGGTTGGTGGCATAGTTATTTTTAGTTGACGAAAGCCTATCGATGAAAGCACTATCATTGTTCAGAAAAACTTACTACACAGCAAACGACTAACTTCTCCACTTAAATTTTCGGTGGATAAAGAACGGTGTTCACCTTCATAAGAAGCTTCAGTACCAACGATGCGTCCAGACGAACCTTGACACTATGTAACGGATGTATCGTTTGGTACTGGTGAAGATGGACGCCGTCCATTATCCACCGAAAATTTAAGTGGTCAAGTTTGCTGTTCATTGTTGTGGCGTAGTGTAGTAAGTTTTTCTGAATAATGTCGCTAACATGCCACAGTAAATCTAAGCACTGATTACCGGTTTACTCTAAAGCACTGTCCTAACAAGCTCGAAAGAAACCGGACTGGCTTGAGCCTAAGCTAGATTTTAGTGCACATTATCCTTATTGTGCTCTTCAGAATATGCATGTGTTTTTTTATAATACCTGGTGAATGACAGAGCAACACCTTTCATTTCTTTCTGTCATCCACTTACCCATCAAAAAATCAAAGATGGCCATGTCCATTAGGTCCAGGAGTCTCCTTCCCTGGTCGTACGGGCCATTCTGCCTCACGGAGTCGCAGTACTGGTCATCGGTTTCCCACTTGGCTTTGCGTCTTTTGTGGTACGACCGCCGCCACGGGTGTCGCCATGACTTGCGAGCAGCCATACTAGAAGGAGGGAGGAGGACTGCAAAGCTACCTTCCAGCTTGTCTGGATGACCACAGATGGCGTGAGATGTGTCGCAGTAGTAACTGCATTTTCCATGGAAACACAGGTTATTAGCTGAAAAGAAGAAAAAATATAACGTTAGATGATTAAAGCACTACAAACTCTATTGGCACGATTGAGACGAGATACAATCAAAGATTTGATTACTTTCTTCAGCACCTTGAAGTTTGACTGCACTGCTTAAAAGTATGAAGCAGCAATAGTCTTTACGACTTATTGTTTCATAATACCTAATGTTTAAAAGGAAGCATTTCAGTGTAAATTTTATTTAACCCAGATCACAATTTGCAACCTTGGGTTTAGAATTGCTCGACACACAATTTATGTGAACTGTGAAACATCAGCCCAATGTACACATTATACCAAAATAAATACAGGGTGGTCCACAAAAAACTGACGACCCAAAATTTTTTGTAAGTCCAACTTTTGTAGTTAGCACCCCTCAGAACCAGGAGAGGAGAGAAATCTTCCTGTTTCATTAGGTTGATTTCTGTCCCCTCTTGCTTCTGAGGGATGCTAACTAGAAAAGTTGGACTTAACAAATTTTGGGTCGTCAGTTTTTTGTGGACCACCCTGTATCTCCAGGTTGATAATCTCCCCCTAACCCCTTGCATTGCATACTGGGCATATATTCTATATCTAGCAGTAAATGGGTTGGGTGGAGGCGGGTAAAAAAAAAGCAAGGTGTGTGAGAGTTCCCTATAGCGAGCATAGCCTAGTCAAGTGGACTGGCACTTCTGCTAGCCAAAAGGATACGAGATCTAACGATTCCCACTGGTTACGTCCAACATAGTCGAAGAATTCAATGACCTATAGACACAGGATTGGTAAAATGGATTTTGTCTTAACAGTCAGGCTTCACAAAAATGAAAACCTTATGTCCGGTACATGTCTCGTCTGTCATGCTTCCCTCCATTTACCACGCAGAGGTCGAAGACAGGCATTACATAACATAGTGCATCAGTTAGCAGTGGTAGGACAAAGAACCGATTTGCCCCTCTGATTGAAAAGGAATGAAATAGGGCCCGCGCTGTTTTAACTTGTATGCGGTTTGCAAAACATCACACAGCGGAAATTGGCTGAAAGAAGACAAATCTCATCCAGATTAAGTTCAGTTGAAATACAATGAAAATCGTACACTATTGATGATTGAGAAGCTCAAATTAGTCACTGTTTTCATTCATTACCAGATAACTTGCCATCATGTCAGAACTTCAGTACGCCAGGGCCTGCCAACTTTGTTTAACCGCCATTTTCCACCCACCTTTAATTATTTGTAAACAATTTGTATTATATTGTGCACATGCACTATTACTATTACTATGTTCCTTGGCAGGCCAGTGTAGTTGCTTTGAGATGTGTTCATTATACTGATTTCACACGTTGTGGCCAACCATACTGTATCGTGCAATGACGTCCTCGACCATGGCCAAGTTTCGCGGATGGTTTGATTTCACACTAAGCGAAAAATGTTGTTGTAGAACATACTGTGAAACACCGAATCACAAATTACATGAATTTCAAAACGTTGGCTCGCTTTCACAACATCGAGACTGACCTAATCTCTCATCGACGACATATCGTGGATTTGAATTTGACCGGCACCGTGGCCTCCCGTATTCACAGGGTTGCACCATTGATCTTGCTTCTACGGCCCACTGTTTATTAAGGCGATTGCTGAGATCTTTGTCGACAAGGTGCAAAACTCTTATGAATATTCACGGCCCTGCAAAGATCTTGCTAAGGCTCCGATTCCAAACAGTGGTAGAACTATGCATTTTGGTGTAGCCTAAAAGTCTGTACTTTTCATTTAACTTTCGAACTATTTTCCAGTGCAATTAACTTGGCTATTAGGATTAACCTTGGTGACCCTACCTTTAAAGGCCGACCCTTTTTGAAACTTGGCGGCTTCTTTTATATCAGTTTTGGTTTTAGGTGGATTTAAGCTACAGACGATAAAGTTTGAAAAATCGGGAACTTACATTCCTAGGGGTGAAACAGACAAAAGAAATTTACATTTTTTATTTATTTATTTTGACCAAAAAGTTTCTTTTCGTCTTGTTTTAACTTTACTTTCCGGCGACTTAGAATCCCCGCTCGCTTTGTGGGCGGTTCATTCCTTTTCAATTTTCACTAGCTTATACTAAGCTTCCTATTTCTTTTCCATTTTTATTTTATTTTTTCCTTCCCCGGCTTTCATCATTTCTGCAACAGCGGAACGCTTTATTTTTGTTGCATTTTTTTTTCTTTATTTCCGAGTACACTTATTTCAATTTTTCATCATCGTCTTCATGGCGAAGCAAAACCTCCCTCACTGGAGCGTTGCATCAATTTTTTTCCCTTTCAACTTTTTTCCATTGACGGATGGTTGCACGGGAATTATGCTAAACAGCCACCCAAGGGAATGGAGGGGAGGGGGGGGGTCAAAAGAAAGGGATACTGCATCACACCTCCTACCCAACTACAATAACATGCGCTTGGTTTTACAGAGTGCTCAGTTTGCCAGCACTACAAAGCTTCCGAATGATTCAGCACAAACGGGACAACTTTTTCCTGGCTTACTTTTTTGGATACGGTCCAACAGAGAAATTTGCGCTTGGGATTGGGTGGGAAAGTGAATACTATAAGGTGGATCTAGAGAGAAAAACTTCGCTGAAGATACGCATTAAGACAGTTGAGAAAAAGTTACTGATGTGTCTCGTTTACAATGGTGTCGTTAACATCAAATTGCATTTAAACGATTTTCTAACTTGTATATGTGTTAGGGCGTGTTTGTGCAACGGCTCGGCTTTGCATTCTCGCTGCTAGAAGCTAAAAATTTTTTGAAATTCAAACATGGAGGTGGTTTTAGCGCGGCCGGCTCGCAACGAAAACGGTCCATAACATGAGTTCAGAAGTGACTGGGAAAATTATTTCGTCAGGAGAGAAACTCATTTTATTGTCACGAATTACAAGAAAGCCGTATTTACTCAAACAATGTCGGATTTCGCTAACCCTGGTAGCATTATTACCATGTCCTCCATGACGCCCTTTGCCATCGCGATTAAATACTAGCTGTGAGACTGCAAGGGCGAGTCGTTGCGCAAATGTGCACATATGCTAGAGTTGGGAGTTCAAACCAGGTTGTGAAGTGGTGACTGAGTGATGGCAATTGGAATTATCTGTAGGGATCGACCGGAGCCAAAATTTACCGGTGCTGCCGGTGCCGGTCCTTGGAGCTTTTGGCACCTGCCGGTACCGGTACCGGTGCCGGTTCCAAAATAAAAATGACCGTATGGAACCACGATTTATTGTAAAAAAAAAAAAAGCTAACAGATTAAAGATAAGGAGAGCTGTTGCCATTTGTCAGCATTGTAGTAATCTTCTTAAACTGATTTGCTTACCTCTGAAAACTGGTCTGATCAGTATCAGTACTTGTGACTACCTAATGTAAGCACAGATAAAAAAAAATGTTGGGCGTATTTATTGAGTATCACACTCGCACTAAATTTCAAATCAACTGTCAAATTGGAGAGGGCTCCAGGACCACCCCACCCACCAAAAATACCTATATCTTATTATTTCAAAATATGATCAAGTAAAAAAGTGGTTAAGGGCAATGAACAATTATAATCCCCCCTACTCCATAATTCATAACATTTCCAAACGTCACACAACTTACGGACGAATGGTTTAAAACCACCCCCAATCATCAATATTTCTGGCCCACTACCAACACAGAAAAAGGCTTAGATTAAGTGAGTAAGTTTTCATTTCATATTCTTGAATTTCCATGAATTAACTTTTAAAAATAAATATCTATGATTGGCAGCTCCTAAAACTCATTCAGACACGTTTGAAACTAGCTTAAACTCAAAGTTGCTTGGATAATAAACGATGGCAAAGGAAAAACGGATGTTGACAAATGGCTCTTAAAGTTGGTAACTGAAAGGTGCACCTACTACCAGTAATATGCAGGCTAGAGTTTGACGCCTATAAATACACAATAAGAGTAAATATATATTGTTACACTAACAAAGTAACTCTTTGAACTCTTTGTAATAAATATTTAAAGAAAAACAATTTAATTTATATTTACAATTTTTTTCTTTTATGGCCTATTATCGGTTACTTTTTCCCAGTTGTCAGCGGTTAGAGCACCCTACCGATATCTGCTAGAGCCAAGCAAGCACAGCAGTGAATAATTAAAACTTTCATTTTTGTGTCTTAAATTAATTATAATTTTTATAATTTTATAAATACAATGAATTTTGAAAAAAAATTTAAGATCATCAACCCCAGCATCACTATGCTGGATTTTTGATTTGCACATTTTTACTGCTGACCGGTGATGACCCTTGTTCCTGAGCAGAGCCCCCTAAGAAAGAAAGGCCGAGTCAGTGCCTGCAAAACCGCGCACAGAAAACATTGCGCAATCCGTCGAAACGGCCGCTAGATGGCAGTTAAGGCATGTGCCACTTTCTGCGAAGAAAGCATGGCCAAGAGTGTTGTCGCGTGCATTCAGGCTGTTTAAAATAAAAATGGTAAATTGTTGTTTGCCTTTCTGTAATTCCACGGCAAGAATATTAACTTGAAAGGGTGTGAATTACCATGAATTATCCTCAGACCGCTATTTTACGAGCCGATGGCTGGAAAACATTAGCCTAAAAGGTTGGATCAGCCACCTGACCGGTAAATACAAATGAAACTTTTTTTTTTCTTTGAATGAATTGTTGATTTCCCCATTTGTCACCTTATTGTTGTGTCTGTGTTTTTTTTTGTATTTATGTTTTATATAATAATAAAAAGCAGTACATTCATAAAAAAAAACTGAAACTTGTCGGCATTTTCGTATTAGTTTAATTTTTCAAGGATGACGTTGTCCTTTATGGACTATTAGAGAACACAGAAGGAAATTAAAATAATAAATGACGTTGTAGCTAAATTAATAGGCTATAAAAATATGGCTACTGTTTATAATTTGGATTTACGTTGAAAAATTCCATACCCCCAATTTGATAATCGACGAAAAAAAAATTTGTCAACCATCAATAAACAAAATAAACAGAATGATTTAAAAAATATCTCAGCCCAAAGTTTAAAAAAAAAAGTGAAAATAGGGACCGTGTTTCTGGATCCAAATCCAATTTTCTTTTTTTTTTAAGATTTTTTTTTTTAACTTAGAAATTGGGTGAAAAAAACGAAAAATAGTAGCCACTTTACCGGATTCAGATTCGCTTTTTTAAACTTTCGACTGAAAAAAAAAGTTTGAACACAGAAAAAGTTATTGTTTAAACCATTTTTGAATCACGGAACTGTCAAACGTCACTCTGAGTCCTAATAAGTATCAGACTGTGAGAGAAAAAAACTAACATATACATTTACCCTTATTCGTTTCTCTCAGTCTGACGGGACGAATATTTATCCATTATTCTGCACAACTTGAGCAGCAAATGACAACAATCAGATGAAAAAACCAGACAAAACTGAAATAGAAAACCAGTAGGAATGGAACTGTCGAAAATAAGTTAAAAAGACATGGCCCTCTTGAAAAAAAAAACTTTCTTGGGCATTAGACCTACAATAAGTTGGCAATTTATGCCTACTTTTATTTTTAATATTTTTTAATCCAACTTTCAGGTGTGCAATAAAATATGTTTCCGTTTTGCCCTATAATTTTTTTTTCTAAATGAAATGTAGTTTTGGGTATATCTGTCTGCGTATTTCTCGTATTATTCTGGTTATTAAAGTAAATTTTGTGCACAAAATTATGAAACTGTCGAATTATTTAAAGTTATTGACATAGCTTGATTTCTAACAATTTAAAGCAGTCATTATAAATCAGTGCAGGACTAATAATGAAGTACGAGTTGTTGTTCAGAGTAATTCTTATTTTTTTTAGTCATTACTTTACGTTTTTCTTTGTTCGTATTTAATTTAAGCTTTTACTTAAAATATCAACCCGATTTAGGAAGCTACTGTCTGTTTCTAGTCGCTAAAAGAAGAAAAAACTAGCAGCCGCGAATGCTAACTTAGCGCCAAAGTGGCACATGCCAGGAGGCCCTCCTGCGGCGAACTGTAGCGACTTACTGTGCGCGTTTTCCAGCATTACGGGAGCTACGGTTGACTCGGCCTTTCTTTCTTAGGGGGCTCTGTCCTGAGCTCCAAAACATAGTATTCTAGCAACGGATGGTGCAGTCAAGTTACGCTACTAACGTTTTACAGTCATCCGAATTATTTAAATAACTAAAGGTAAATAAGATAGTAAATAAAAGTTCTTTAAGTACTGAATAAAGGTTTATGTATTTGAATAAATAAATAATAGAAGCACATCGTTAAGAATTGACCAAATTTTGGCCGGTGCTAGTACCGACTCGATTGTAGACGTTGGCACCTGTACCGGTGCCGGTACCGCTAGTACCGGCCGGTACTCAGCTCCGGTACCGGCTCCGGTCGATCCCTAATTATCTGCCATAAGAAGCTATCTGACTGCTAACTGAAAATAATATTGTTGCAAAGGTCCTGTCAGATCAGTTGGTCAGAGCACGAGTACCTGGTTCATTCAGTTTATTCTGGCCTCAGTGGCCTATGTCGTGAATAAAGGTAGGCCTTAATAGGCTTCTTTTATATGTCTCATAAGATTAGTACCCAAAGCCTCATTTTTTTTTAACATTTCTCAACAGTTTAATTAAAGGTAAAATTCAGCAATTTTTCGGGCTAGCCACAAAAAGTCAATGTATTTCAGCTTGCTTTACTTTTAGCTCATTATGACGCACCGTTCAATAGTCACAATTCACACCTTGCTTCTTCTAGCGGACAGCGATAGCAATGTTAAAGAGATTTAACAGCAATGCTTTTGGACAAGGAAACATATACGCTTTTAATCTCAACAATTTCTTACTGTGGAACCGACTGCTGGTAATAAATTTACATCTTTTTTTATGACACAGATAGTTAAGGTATCTTTTATTTGTATTACTTTCGGCTTTAGCTATATTTTCTAAGTGACTAACTATAGTTTGTTCCACATTATGTTTTCAGAAAACTGACTGGATGATGACTCGTTTCCTTGCACTAAGAGTGCAAAAATATGTGGAAATCACAGTTTTAGACTCTACACGATTACGGTTAGAGTTTACGAATGGGATGTTTACGGATTATTTGCACTCGTAGTGGAAGAAAACGTGGCATCATACAGTCAGTTTTCTGAAAGCATAATGTGGAACAAAGTATAGGCTAGGTTATTTTTTTAATGTTAGTTATCCTGCTTATTGAGTAAAATTTGGTGTGGCAGCTGGCAGTTCTGCCTTCTGGGTGTTTAAAATTGAAGCCATTTTTCTAATCAAGCACCAATTAGCTTTGGATAAATATTAAATAATAATAATGGTCTGGCCAATAGTAGGCTACTATCTCCAGTTCTCACGTTCTGGACTTCTTTCTGTGTCTTGACAAACTAGAATATAATTACGACCACTGATAATTTGGTAACGTTACTTTGGACAACCAAAATAGTCCAGGTTTTTCTTCAAAGTGAAAAATTTTCGGCAGGTGTTACAAACCGTTTTCTTCAGTCGACAGTCGAGAGATTGGCAAGTTTCTTGACTGTCGCGTGAAGAAGCAGCGTGCAACAGCTGCTGAAAATTCGTCAATTTTTAAGAAAAACCTGGACTGTTTTGTTAGTGTTACTGAACTGCAAGTAACATAATTATGCAAACAAATTCGTCCGATACGTTTCCAAATGTTGGATGCTACCAGAAATTACCCGGGAAACAAATCTAAAATGACACTTGGAACATTAGTGATAACCCCGACATGGAAAGTGACTTTTGTTCACATTTTAGAATATCTCCGATAAGAGCATTTGACAATTCACAACTCGTCCCACCCAATTCGGATTCTCTTTTTATGTTGGGAAGTATTTCAAGAATTCAAAAATGGGAGTCCAACCTTTCGCTGATGAAATGTCATTTTGAAAGCTGCATAAAATTACCGACATACGAAAGGTTGAAACAGTAAAATTTTATGGTGAACATGACACAGCCACTAAGTAATGGCAAATTCATTTCGTAATGCTATTTTTATGGCACGGTCTGCAGTACTGGTGATCTTTTCGAACTCCTTGTGTCAGCGTAAATGAATACCTGGTAAATAAAAATGTGCAAGTGCTGGCCAATTGACTGACATGTGTTGGTAATTGGTATTTACATCGAAGACAGCTGTTTCACAAATAGACTTTAAAATAAGATCTGCAGATGCAGCAGGACGTAACTTGTTCTATAATAAAGAGTATAGTGCAAGTTCGCTTCATAAAAAGTGCAAGGTTATCATCGTCCTGCCTCTGTGCATTACAGAAGAGAAAAGCCCTGCGCTCATACTCGTAAAGGGACACGTTGGGGCATTTAAGGCCCTACTCTATGCCTTTTCCATAGATAAAATCAAAGAAAACCCATTACAAGTAAGGCTGTTTGAGGAATACAAAATTGATTCAAGGATCCTGAATTCGATACCGACTATTCATCACTAATTTTTAAAAACAAAGAATGATTTTTAGATATTTGGACGCAGAGGCCGAAAAACAATTAGTGGCAGATTTTTTTTAATCTTCCATTGAAAATGCTATTCTTTGCCTCCCCCCCCCCCCCTCAACTGTCCCCCTCCTTTTTTTTTCAAAGTCTACGGGCACCCACAAACTTGCAAAAAAAGAAGTGGGAGGGAGGCAACCGTCAGAAAAAATGGCATTTCCATGGAAGATGAAATGTAAGGCAGACACTATTTTTCCGACCTATGCGTTTAAAGGTCTAAGAAATGTTTGTCTAAAAAAGCTAGTCATGACCAGTACATAATTAACTTGGAAACCTGGAAATCAGTATGATCAAACAGCTTTGCGTTCATGGTTTTTAGCTAGGTTTTAATTTCTTCATAATTCTGTCTACTAAAAAAGCAACCCCCAAAAAGGAGGGGGGGGGGGGAGAAGAGCAGTCCCAATGTGTGGGTGCCCTTGTAAAAGATCTCAAGAATTTCCTAGCAAATTGTCTTTTAATACCCTGAAATAACCTAATCAGTTGTAAAGGACGTTGAACCCAAAACTTGCTTTCCCCCCCAAAAAATTGTAAAAAATACACTTGCTTTCCTCCCAAAAAAAAATCCTCTTACCTGGTGACACGAAGAATGTTTTAAGGAAGTATTCTCCTTCCGCGACGGCGTATAATTCCGTCGTCATATTAAGTGACCGTCCCACCACAGGCGGCGCTCTACGAAAACCCAGAATCCTGCAATAAAAGAATTAACAAATGGTCAGTCGTTAAAAGCGGAAGATGTGGGTGCGACAGCGAGTTCTGCCTGTCTTTGTTTGATTTACAGATTTACATTATCAGTGCCTAATCTATGATGACAAGGCTAGGAAAAAAAACTCGGCTGCACAATTGTAATGCCCAATGCCTCAATTAGGGGTTGTGCAAAGTGTGCAAGGCCTGGCCCGAGGCAGGGGGCCCAAAATTCACCAGGTGGGGGCCCAAATAAGAAACATGAAAAATAAAATCTTAGAACACAGATTACGTTTCGATTGGGGTTGGTAGTCGCTTTGCCCCTAAATTTGAGTACTTGTTATAACAAGCTACCTGCGGCACTGGTAATGCCGTAAATGAAAACAACCTTTATTACTATGAAACAATAAAATAACCAAGATTCGGTTAGCGGTAGACTTTATTATGGACTTTCAATGAGATGGCGTGACCAGGAGATATGATCTGGAGTTGGTTGCTTCAAGTCCCAGTAGCTCATCTACAATGCTTACCGAATCTTGGCTACTGTTAACGTAGATTTAGCTGTTATGCTGTTGCGTTTCCTTTTCTCTTATGTTATTTGTAGTGATCTGTGTATGTTTATTTATTTGAAAAAAAAACGGAAACCGTTTATCAGTGAAAGAAGATAAATATTGTATAAAGAAGGCATATTAATAAGCTTCTTGCTGGTGTTCGAATGGGTGTTACCAGGGCATTGAGCGCTGCTTGAACATGCCGAGGTATCGTTCTCTGGTCTTAGTGCTTGGTGGCTTCAAGATAAAATCTCAGGGCGCACACCGGGCCAGTTCGTTGCTGTCACATCAGATAAGGCGCAGAGCAGGATTCGTCTTTGTGGTTCTGGTTCGTCTGGTTTTTTGCCCGAACTCTGGCAAAAGGAATGTTGCCTTGGCCCAGTTTTTTTGATCACCTAAGAAAATCATTTCCTTGAACTAAAGTAACAAGTTCTCCCTGGTGGGCTGCAGTGGCCAGAGCTACCAAAAGAAAGGTGTTCTGTGATAAAAGCAAGAAGGATGCTCCGTGTAGTGATCTGCAAGGTGCCAATGACAGACTGTGGAGGACCGGAGATTCCATGCTGAGAAGTCTTTGTGTCCATGGTCTTTATACTCCCAAAAGCCTGAACAAGCTGCGAAATGGCTGTGTAAAGACCGTTTTCTCCTTTCCCTGCAAGGTGAGGACTGAAGTAAGACTGATCTACAGCCCTTGATCGGTGGTGGAGAGTTTATGTTGGAAGAGCTGCTCCAGGAATCTTGCCACATACTGCACTTGGGGTTCACACGGTTTGACCTCGTCTCCCTTGACACCAACCGTACCATTACTTCCATTTTGTCTCGTATTCTTTCAGAGTAGATTGCAGTGACACTAGAGCATTTGTAAATTACCACTTGAAAAAAGCTCTCCTTGCTGAAACAGGTCTTCCGAGGCTCCAGGCGTGAAGGTTTAGTGCTACGAGGTTGTGATAAAGGGTCAGACTCTCGTGTTGTGACAGCACGTCCACTTGCAGGCGAAAGGGAATAGAGGCTTCCTTGCAGAGCTCCGCCAGGTCTACGAACCAGGGGGATGCTGGCCAAACGGGCGTAATCAGGAAGGATAATTGGATCTTGACGAGAACTTTTTGAAGTAGAGCAATGCCGGGTAGAGGTCATGCCCTCTTGTCCGGAAACGGGGAGACAAAGTTCGGTAGCTGGGCCTCCACTCTGATTAAGAAGAAATCCACGAATGGTGTTCTCCATGTCACAAAAAGACTTGCAAACTGTGGGGCTCGGTTGGGAGAACTTGCTGCCGCACATTAAGGTTGCCCACGATTTGTCTCGGCTGGAGACTCACCTTCAGAAGTTGACAGAGGTTGAACAGAGCACAAATGTCCTGTTGTAGGCTTTGGGGCTTGGTTCCTCCCCCATGCCGGACGTAGGCTACAGCAGATGTGTTATCTGACATCATGGCGATTGAATTATCCGCAAAAGAGGATGACCAAATGCTGATCGCATCGACAATTGCTCCGAGTTCCAAAACGTTAATATCGAAGACTTCTCATTGGTTCACAAGTCCAATGTCTGTTTCTACCCCCTCCCCATGTTAGAGGCATCAGCAAAGAGGAGGTAGTCCGGTGTTGGTTGGTGAACGAGGACATCAAGCATACGTGTTGATCCAGCTGTACCACCACATCAGAGCTTCTCTGAGGAGGTGCTTTAGTAAAATTGTGTACTCCCATGAAGATCTTTTTACCCAAGCCACCTTGTATGGGTCTCGCTTATTAGGATCCCACTGGAAAGAGATCATCTTCCCATGGGGATCCAAATTGTATTCTGTCTAATGAGTGTTGAATCCATCTCCATTTTAGCCTCTATTGTGACGAACTCCACCCGTAGGAAGGTGTTTCATTTGGTCCTTGGTGTATCATAACAGCGACCGCACACCCGGCGGCGACGGCGACATCACCCTTCGGCTCATCATCAGTCCACCATGCTTCGACTTTTCATTCCTAGTGGGTTAGGTCTTTTTTGGCTGACTGCCCGAGAGATTGGATTTTTCCTTCTTAAGATGACGACTCTCGGGAGAATGCTGGCAGAAACTTCATGGAGCAAATTTCTTTGTCTTTCGTTTGACACCAACTTCGATGAGCAAAATTTCTTTGATGGCAGAAGTGACCGTGCACGGAGATACTTTGGCCAACAGACGACTTGGAGGTTTAAGGCAAACATGGTGGAAAACCTACGGGCGTCCGGGGCGTTGGGGGGGAATGGGGGACAGAGACGAGAAAGGAATTACATGCATCATCTTCTAACAATTTCACTAGATGGAAACTCGTCTACTAGAGACGACTCGGGGTTAACCAAAGAATCCTTAACAGAGTTATCAATCACACACCCCCCCTCGACCCTCCCATAACGGAGCCTGTCGCAGGATTCAAACGCGTGGGTAAAGATGGGCCATCCAAATTTAGATGTTTGAGGAGATGTGTAAAAATCCCCGAATAGTTTCAACAATAAATTCTGTTTGGGAAGCTGGATGTTTTCTGCTTATCATTCAACGTCTTTTTCAAGTTCTTCAGAAAGAGGTACACAAAACGACCCTCTTGTGGAAAACCCGTAGGACCAACCTGTTTCAAGAGAAATGGAAAAACGGTAAAATTGATTTTTTTAACGGTATAGCAGTCAATGAGACGATGCATGGAAGCATGTGTTGAGGCTGGGGGAGGACATTTTGAACACTTCATTTAAATAGTGTTCCGTAATTTGTTTGTAACTCTGTGAGACAACGTCAGCCTTAATGTTTGTGCTGTGCGTGACGTTCGCATAAAGTTTGCCCCTGTGTCGTC
>JAHWFP010093580.1:0-49185 GCA_023313725.1 Lithobius niger | reverse complement strand
TTCTTCTGCCTCCCGTTATTCCCGAGTGACTCCCATTTTCAGACTTCAGATTTTGGTAGTTTGCAAACAGAAGATAAAATTGTGAGCAGTGGTTGACAAAAGACACAAGTTGCCCAGTGACAGGGCCAAAAAAGACTCGCAAGCAAGAGAAACACCACACGTTATTAAATTTTCAGCAGTCTTCTTTATGTGCCTTGATCACAAACAATGACATGCAAAGAAAACCCATGAAAATGGGAAAGCAATCCACACCACACCAATGCAACGCCATATTGAAAGTGACGTCACGAGATAATGACCCGTCTAGTTCATGTCCTTTTCAAGGACGTTGGAACTGAAAGGATTAAGGATAAAAAAAATATTATATAAAAAATATAAATAATAAATAAAATATCACAATGGATCTTACCTGTCTAGGTGGAAGGCGGCGATTTCGGCATTATGGCGCTCGAAATCGACGAAATAAAAGTGATTGGGAAGCGTTTCTATATCCCTGGAAAACCTAGAAAGTATAAGAGATAAAAAAAAAAAGGGCGATTAAAACACGGAAGGAAAACATAAGCAATATGACCAATGAGAAAATTGGAGAAGGACAAAAAAATAATAACGTTAATTAGGGTTAAATTGGGTCGTAAGCAAAGTGGTGGACACTCTTGTTGATTCTTTGCAACAAACAATAGAATGACCGGCACAAATAGATAAGAAGATCAAACGTACTTTCGTTTCCGCTCTACAAAAGAGTAACTTGCAGGCAAATTCACGTAATTGATGGTTTAGTTACTCCATTGACAAAATAAATAGTACACTGTCACACGCACGCAAAAATACAAAAAAAAAAAAAAAAAAAACCATTTGCCGTCGGTTGCTATAAACAGCCACAATTTTATTCAGACTCCGGGCAGTTCCTAGCGGAAGATAGCCGAAGATAAGAAAGGGTGGGGGAACCAGAAGTCGAAGTCGGAAAAATCGGCAGTGGATCGAAGCTATATGAATAAAACTGCGGTGCATAGCATATACAAAATTCTTCAAAAAATTTCGGAAAAAATTGAGTTTCAGTATGAAATTTCTGTCTAACACTCCTCTCCCGCAAATTTTGTTTTCGATAAGCCCATTTTTTTTGGGGAGGGGGAGGGAATAAGTTTAAAGATGACGTACCAAGAGCAAGAATTTTTATTTATTTTACATTTCCGTGCTTTCCGCGTACCTTTCCCTTTAAAATGCTGATCTTTAGTATACAGTACCGTTGCAGCGGTCACTGTCCGCGCAAGTCTTAGGGCACGTGAACGCAACGACTCGCCGATAGAAGCTACAAATCATGTGAAATTCCAACAAGGCGGTGGTTTTACGCTGCCGGCTCGCAACGAAAACAGTCAATAATGCAAGTTCAGAAGAGACTGGGAAAATTGTTTTGTCAGGAGAAATTCTTTGTCTTATTGTGACGGATTATTAGACTGCAAGCATTACTCAAACGATGTCGGATTTAGCTAATCCAGATAGCGTTGTTACCATGAAAACGCCACCTTTGCCATCGCGATTAAACTCTAGTTGCGAGAATGCAAAGGCGAGTCGTTGCGTGAACGCGCCCTTACAGCTCGTCAGTAAAGAGAAACTCTCAGCGTTAGTCGTTGCTGTTTGAACACTAAACATAAAAGTGACCGAATTGTTATTTAAAATCATAAGTGGTCGTGTACATCGGTTCGTTAAGGGTTTTGTCATTTTTTTTCATTGTTTTGCTGAACTGTGTGTGTAAGTACAGAGTGCTCTAAAGATAGATGAGCAGAACTGACCCTTCGAAGTCGTCCTTACATTACAAAAATAAAAATTCCATTATGTTCAACGCAAACAGCCGTGAGTATCGATTTAGAAGAAAAATTAGCTTCATTCGTCCATTTCATTCTCAAGTTAAATTTCACATCGGTAAGATACTCATTTCACGAAACGTACGGCGTTTCTGAGCGAATGACATTCCAGTTTCAAATTAATTTTCGGCCAGGGAAGATAACTTGGTACAAATTGCAACTTCTCCCGTTTACTTCCCTTTACCGATTCGGAATAAATAGTTATCTTCGCTAAGTTTCGCTCGTCACTCAGTTAATCTTAAGCCTTAAAGTGTGCTTCAATAAATGAACAAAAACGACAGTTCAGCCGAATTCTGAACAGGCGCGTAAAGGCACGCTGTCACCAGCAGAAAATCTTTATAAACTATCTTGGCGCCACCTAACAGCAGTGATATAATTAACCCTTTACAGCTTGTTCCCAGTGTACGAGGACCTACCAAATTTTCACTCACTGTCTAAGAAAGCATGTGGTTTGTTTCTTTAAAAGAAATGTCTTTCTGCATTTTGCCAGCTGCAAGCTGCAAAATATAAAGAATACACTGTGGCGCCATCTAGTGGCAGTGATATCGTTAACCTTTATAGCTTGCTTCCAGGTGCACGAAGACGAATTAAGGAGGCATACGCTTGTTTGTAGCTTTACAAGAAGTATTTTGCAGCATTCCTTCACTCGTTACAAGTAAGTGCTAGAGTGCTAGATTCTGCAGGTTTTCATCAGGTGATTGTTACTCTTACAGTCGCAACGTAACGTCACAGAAGGGTTACTGGCGCAAATAGCGCTCACTGTTTGACAAGAACCACAGAAGCAGACAAAAATGGCGCTGGAAATGGTAGCTTAAGCCGGTCCACATTAGAGTTCAAAGATGGCGGCAAATAAACATTGCGCTGTCGCAAACTATCAAAACACTTCCTGGCATTTTTACAAACCGCATAATCATATGGCAAATGTTAGCTAACACAATGCACCTTCAAGAATTTCGCTCTCCCTAATGTTGTTTGCCTGCACTTTTTCAGCTGCATGATACGTTTTTCTACACAAACAAAACTTATGAAACAAGAACAAGATGGCTGGCGGGGGCGCAGTTTAACATATATTGTCCAAGGCTATGGTGTGTCTTATGCAGTGTTGGAACGCCGAAGTTCCGGTTTCATGAAAGTTTTGTGTATGTAGAAAAAAAAGAGTAGTTTGTCCCAATGAGCCACCGTAGTAACAACACGCGTTTCTTCCCATTTGCCCTCCAAACTCGTGCCTTCGTGATATGACGCTTGTCGAGTGGTCCTCCTGTAACGAAGTGAATATGTTGCTCTAAGCTTTCATTCGGTACAACCTGCCTTTAAGTGCGTTTATGGTGCTCGAGGAGAGATTTCGTTGCGAATCGGGGCAGGACGATTTGGTCCCGGACAATTTGGTCCCCAGCCGATTTGGTATAAGGACAATTTGGTCCCGGGGAATTAATGTTTTACAAAAAAAGGTTTTATGTGGATTTTTTTTCAAACTACACAGGATCGAACCAATAACAATGCAGAAGGAGCTCATCGACGATTGCAGATGGAACATGACGTCTAGTCGTCCATCATCCCTCATTTGGCACTTCATCGATGGGTTGAGACGTGAACAAAAGGAAGGAGATTTGGAATACAATCAGTATGTGGGAGGCATACTGCCAATACCTACACAAAGAAAGTACCAACAAGCTAACAACACAATTCGAGTCATTTTGTCATCCGATGCTGATCGCGAAATAATTGAGTATTTCCGTGGGTTAGCACACAACCTTTTTAGTCTTCTGTACGCCGTAACCGGCGAGAAGACTATTGCAACGACTTTGTCCGTCCGTCCGTCCGTCGCTTTTTTCAACTTCGCAACAGTACCAGATATTGACGACCATTGTTTACAACGTCCATTGTTTAATAGACTAAACAACTAAACAACAACAACAACAACAACAATTAAACTAAATTAAAGAATAACAGCAGTTGTAGTGCATGATATGTGCGCCTCAACATTGAAAGTGGAGGAACTGTGCAGAAGACCGGTGCGACTAGACAGTCGCTGTAGCCGCTTGTTATGGAATAGCAACCAAATCATACATTAGTTTTAATACAACTTTTTAAAGACGTACCACATCATCACAAAATAAATCTTACTGACGAGGCGGCTATGCAATAAATTAACATAGCTCGGCCATGTTTGTGGTGTACGTCCCCCCCCCCACCCCATCTCCCCCGGCCAAACTGTGCAATAAATGTTTTAAACACAGTGTTGGGCTTTCTTTATGGTGCAACTTGTCCCCCCCCCCACCTCCCTTTACACATAAGCTTTAAAAAATGTAAACACAAAAAAGGTTACTTGGAACCAAACTGGCGGGACCAAATTGTTCAGGACCAAATTGTCGCGTACCCGTTGGGAATACCACTGGTGAGGTTGCGTTTCTTTTCCCAACACACTGAATGAAAGAGAGCCTGTCGTAACTAGGAATAACAGTGGAATCTAAACGTCCAACCCCTGCAGGTTCTCTTTCGTTCAATGCTGAGGAAAAGAAGTAGACGGATACTATTCGAGGCTTTGTGCTTCAGAATACGGGCGTCATAGTTTTGGTACGGCGTTATGGTATCGGTCCATTCCAACCGCGGCAACTTCCTGGAAAAATAGCAAAGAAAACTGAGCTAACTGCGACGTAATATCGATTTCCACAATTCTTCTTCCATTCCTGCAGGACTGTATTGGCCATTCCACACCCCCCTCCCCAAACGGGCGCATCTTCCATATCAGTTTTGTTGGCCCAAATGCCTTCCTTCCTTATGAATTGTCATCCCGGCAGAGAAATAAAGGCAACGCCACCTTGGAATGTCGATCGATTCCTTCAGTCGAGAACAATGGCCAAATTGACTTATCAAAGTCGAAAAGCCTCCGGACCAGACAACTACTTACATTTCGGGGCTTTTAAAGAGAAACTGATATGAAACAAAAGATCTTTTGCTAGCTTACAATACCAGCGAATTTCAGCAACGCTCATTGCTGTTGTGCTAGCTGAGCGATAACAGATTTCAGCACAGATGCCTGAAGAGGGCTCATCTGATTGGTGGAAAGGTGACCCTGCAAAAGTCTCCGCCATGGTAGGGTGATAGACTACCACACTCCCTCAGCAGCTAAGGGATTTATTCTGGTCTATTCTGAATCTGAACATTGCATGCCCCTACCGCGAAAGGTTTTCTAGTTTAATCCTTGCGTTTGTATCCCCCCCCCCCTTGCTCGACTTTTCTGCATCATTGAAGTAATATGTTCTGTTATGACGTTTCTTTTACGCGCGCAATTATTTGAGTCGTATGACGTAAGGCTCGCATGATATTTATTAGAGAAAACTACCACATACAAAACAAAAAAGGTCTCAATAAAATTATTGTAGAGGCAAACAAATCTGTCCAATTAAACACACTTACTCTTAAAAGATAAACGTTAGCGGAACGGCTAAAACCGCTGGGAATTCAACCCCTGGATTGACGTCATCACCTGATGCTGTTAGAACTAGGGCGATATCTGATCGTCATCGAACCTCTTAACTTTCGTTCGTGATTAATGGAAACAATCCTCAAGCCCTAACCAGACTGGCTGCTCGCGGCTGCACGCCGACGTAGTATGGTGCAAAAAAGACTTCAATATTCGTCCTTAACGCAACACCAACCACACGATTACTGCAATATTGACCTTGTAGGCACGCAGTTGCGCATAGCTTCGCACGAAATTTTCTTCTGTCTGGAGAGGCCTTCAGACACGGATTGATCAGTTAGCAGCGTCATCGCTAAACAATCTTGTGACGATGTAGAAAGGGTATGCCGTGCCATCTGGCGGTGAATGAGAGAAGTTCACATAACGTCGGATATTTTGAATTGTGTGTGGTATTTCCTGTGTGTGGTATTTCCTGACTGTAGTACACAAACAGTGAATGGTTTCTAGTTTAAACTCCTGACATGTTCAATGTATATTCTAATGGGTTTTTAGAAAGCGTTCAATTCTGAAAATTAAAAGTGTGATTTATTAAGGATTTTCAGTGCGCCTTTCCGTTTAATTTTGAAGCGAGGCTGCCATTTGCTGGTGGATCCTTTGTCCTTTATACCTGGCCTCGGCCTTTAAAACGGTCACGGACAAGTTTGACACTAAGGGTGTAGACATTAAAACTTCCTCAGTATGAGCCGGTAAGCATTAGGCTTGTACTATTACACCCTGTAATTAGAATGGAGGTAATTAGTAAGCACGAACTCTTGCTAATTGGGTGCGCAGCCGTTCACGAGATATATAATCCCAATTGTAAGTATCATTACCAGTGAGAGATATGTTAATGTCATTATTAGAATTACCACAGGGTGTATTTACAACTTTGAAGAAAATGGTAAATTAAAGAGAGATTCCAAATTGCAGCATTTTTCTTAATAACCATGTCGATTTGTCGTGGGGGAGGCCATTTTAACGTTTTATCATCCAGTCGCATTTTTTATTTTTCAGGCTGTAGGGGTTAATACGTGATGTATGGGTTGTTCGGCATTCTGAGATCATTTGTATGTCCATTTATAGCCTAAGACTCCTACTGCCCAGCTTTCCTAACACTCGTAATGCTAATTTGGAGCATTCGGCGCATCTTGTTGTCGGTTTATTCTAACTGGGCAACGGCAGTTGTAGCTTGTTATTGAATTTTAGGCTAATTTACCAGTGGGCAAGTGGCCATATCGGTAAAGGCGATTATGACAATGATCTGGAAATGGACCAGTTCGAATCTGGGTTAAATGAAACGTATGATTTTCAATGATGTATATTATTACATTATATTATTATTATTATTATTGTGTCCCTGGCAGGTATAACCTTAGTGGTAAGGCAGTTGAAATTCTATCCCACCTTTCCATTGGCCATGCTTTAATTTTTTTTTTACTTATATGCAAGCTTTTTAAAATTGTTTTATATTGCATTTTTTAACTTTGCCACTTTCGCATTCCCTTTTAATTTTTCTTTATCCTTTTACACGCATCTTAAATACTGCCCGTTTTTAGGCTGACAGCCAGCGATCCCCGCGATCCTTGCCCAACCGGCAACAAATTGCCTATTATTATTATTTTATTACGAAATCTTACGGAGTGGACTAAAATAAATCTATCATTAATGCCGTTAGCAAACGAGGTATCACCATGCAGCAACAACAGCAACGCCACCTGAGAAATAAAGCTCGCCAGTGGCTCTTCTGCAATCCGGGTAATGCAAGCCACCCACCGGTACACGCTGAAGGCCGTGAGCTGCCCACAAGCTTCGTACACATGGTCAAGGTAAACGCCCGTCCGATTAGCTGCTTGGACCAGGCGAAGCGCGAATGCTGACTTCACACGTTGAACGGTATTTTTCCCGTTTCATCCTGATCCGGACCTCTCCTTGGTATTGCAAGCTGCACGTGGCCTATCACGTGGCTCCGTCTCCTAGCAACCACAACAGCACAACGTGAGCACGCGGGCGAAAATGGCCGGATCATGTGAAAGCACTCGTTGTCACTGTGGTCTGCTAGAGTCAGTCTTTTCGTATGCCGGTTCCGGGGCCCGGAATTTGTAGTAGCGGAGAAATCCGTACGATTTCTGCACCCGGCCGGACGTTTGCACGGATCCAGATGGTGTGTAGAAATCTACAGTTCGCGACGTACTGCTATTTTTGTCAGGGTGATGGACGACAACCCGGACGGATGTTTGCCCTGAATGTGTGACCGCAGCCTTCGACGGGCTGGCTACCTTTGACGGATTAGACGAGAAGCCATCTACCCCAATCTTCACGAGATTTCAGTTTTTTTTTAATGCATAAATCTGGTGTGAATGTAGGCAACTGCCATCTCCTGGTTATTTATTTTTTTGACGTCAAACCAGCTGTGCTGTAAGACGTTGAACATCCTCCTTTAGACAACTGCCACAGACAGTAGTCAACGCCAGAAGTAATGCAGGGAAGCCGCGGGGTGCTTTCTTCGCACTAAAGAAGATACGATGAAAGAACAGCTTGTAATTGTAACGAAATCAAACCCGTTATTTCGCACCGAAGTAGCCGAAACCCTCACTTGACGGAGCTGCCAGGGCCAGTGACGGGAAGGGGGACAAAGAGGAGAGTTTGGACTGGGCCGGGCAAATTTGACTTTTTGGTATCACTAACGTTACATTTGTGTGAGGTATGTATTGTTTAGGTTTATGTCTTGTAAGCCCATGGCACGCCATCGGATTTTATATTAAACATTTTTCATTATCGGATTGAATATCCGTTAAAGAAAATACATGATCGATAACGAAAATTGAATTCCGATAATATAAAATGTGTTTCATTTCGACAAAACATTTCTGATTATTTTTGATTATCGACAAGTAATCACAATTGCATATCATGGAAATTCATTTTTTGTTAACGGAAATTACGATAATGTAAAATAAATTCATTGAAACATCACATGAAAATCATTTTCCGTTAACGAAAATTGAATATCCATTAACAGAAATTCAATTTTCGTTAACGAAAAACGATTTCCCATTATCGAAACTAGTATTTTTCATTCGAAACTAGTTTTTTCTTTAACGAGAATTCGGTTTACTGCCTCGTAGAAATTTGATAACGAAACCGATAACGAAAATTAAATTCCAATAATAAAAAATCGACCATTATTTCCGTTAACGGATATTAACGACGATAAAAAACATAAAAAAAGCGCACATGACAACTCTGCAATCATTGCTGTTGCATGCGACACACAACCAACTGAGGATTTTTAACAATCAACGATTGGCAATAAAAGTGAACGCCCGCGACTAACCGAGTGTACCAGTTTGAGTCACGCAGTTCTTTTATTTTAGTTTTTTCCGATCTTTCGTTGACAGAATTTTGTGTTCAATTATCAAAAACCACCACCCCGCACGCCATATAAAGTACACGATGCTAATGAGTTAGCATTTCGCACAAATTTAATATACTCTACTTGTATTCAATATTCGAACGTTCACTGCTCACACCCGCGCTCTCCAAAATGAAATTTAACCACAAAATCAACACCATTGTTGTTGATGACCACTACTTTCTTACACTGACGTGCCGACTATTACTTCAGACGTTAAATGAAAAGCTTGATCGCTGTTAGCGAAAATAGCAATGGTCACGTTTTTCAACCTTTGAACTAGGCTAATACTTGGTGAGATTAGCTTTGCTGTTGGTTTTTGGCGGGGATGATATCACTACTTTCTAAGGGAAGCACCTTTCGGTCAGTACATCGGTTAGGCTTGGTACACCGTAGAGAAAACTTGATGGTGACCATTTTTATTCTCATATCACTACTTTGATTGGTTGAAATTTAGCGGGATCTTTCATCCTTCTGGATTTTGTTTCTGATAGGGTTAATCTTGGCGGCCTTTCAGTAATTGGTTTAATGATATTACTAGTTTCTAAGGCCGAACTTTCTGGGAACCTTTTAAGTATGTTAATAACACAGATCCCAAGAGGTGCAATAGCCTATTCAGCCATGCCAACTTGTAACGGGCTGTTTACATGAATAGCATGCTGCAACACGAAGCCAACACTTCGTGGTGCACCTTGCCGAGCAGTCGTGCAATTGCCGCCTAACACAGAAATTGGCTGAGCGCTTAGAGCAATGCAGCAGCGGGCTCAACTACTCAACCAGTTGGTACCGGATCGCTGCAGTCAGCCAGTCACATGACGTAAATCTTTTTCGGGAATCTTTGCTGCAGCGGGTAGAAACGCCGGCTGGACCAAGGGTTCCTCAGTTAGTGTTGGAGGAGCAATTCAAAAGGTTGGTCGTCTGAGACTCTGCTAGGGCTGAACCAAGTTGCAATTTGGGTCAGTGCCTAATAAGCAATACTCTGTGTACAGAATCCTTTGCTGTGCAGTAAGGACTGAACTGTGCTCGAGCAAATCTTAAAATCCATCGTCCACTCCCCGAGTACCGTATACAACCTTTCTGGCTATCCATGGTCATGGCCGAAAACTTGCAGATCCCACATACAAGGACCTTGACCAAACATAACTTTTTCAGTGCCAGGCCTATTACGCCCAGGAATTCGCGTCCTGGGCACCTGGTCAGATGTGATGTGAAGATACTGCTACGTCACGGAAGGCGGCCTATGGCAGATGGCTGGCTAGCCAGTGACGATTTTTAACTTTTCTCTCTGGTCTCATCAAAAGTTCCCCAACTTTGGCTGTGAACTTCCATTATGTTATGGTTAAGCGAAGGAAGTTGTTCTCAGATTTCCTTTTCGTTCAATGATTTGTTCTTTTTAATCTGCAACATGACGCCAACCACAAATACCACCTCATTTCACGAGGGAGTTTTATGTTGAGTTGGAGACCCCCAACACACGGGGATTGGGTTTTCAACTGGCGACGTAAATTACAGCACTGCATCCTTAACCCCGACCCCCGCCCCCATCCACCAACTGCCATCAAAGACGCTAACGACCGAATCTCGAGTGACTAGCGTGGCATAATCTTGGTGCGATGTCAAAATGAGAACCTTAATCAAGCCCGATGCTTTGACATCTTTCTTGGGCGAAAGAACCTTGATCGCACTTGACAAACCAATTATCTTTCTGCTCTTGCTTTGTCTTCATTCGAGTAGCCAATGGCGGTCGACTTAACGTCACTCGAGCCTTCGTCGCTCATTGGTCCAAATAAGGAGTTAACGAGGCGCAAAACACGATAGCAAAGCACACGTAGACGAATATCGCTGGAAAAGAGAAATCGAAGGAAGGGAATCATCGGTGCATTTCGACCGACTGAGTGGGATCCAAGTCATCTCGTGGAGAGGAAAAAAGTCACACTGAAGAAAACCCCGACTATGGAATAAAGCTCCGCACCTACCTTTTTATTTCACTAGGTCGCCTAAGGTGAATTAAGTGGGTCTTACGAGCGCACGCTTCGTTTTTTTTTTTTTTAGTCTTCTGTACAGCGGAAGCTGGGAAGACTATACAACGACTTTGTCCGTCCGTCACCATTTTTAACTCCGAAACGGTACCAGGTAGAGACAAACGGTTTTCACCATTAGATTCAGCGTCCAAAATTAAGTTAAAAACTAAAATTAATGAAATCCGGAAGTATGAAGTGGAAGTGCACAGAAGACCGTTTGCGAGTAGGTAGTCGCTGCCCACGCTTGGTTCCTTAGCGCATGAAACGTTTTTTAAAGCCATGTCTTAAAAATGTTAGAACACGTATCAGCCATGCGCCGCAATTGTAGTAATTATAGAAGGATGATTGCGCGTCTTGCAATCGATTTGCTGGCGAATGGCTAGCGATCTATCTTCACACTCCCCCCCCCCCTTCCCCACACACTCCCCTCCCGCAAAAGCGCTCTCTGGCGCTCCTTCTGATTTCTGATGCCCTCTGAATAAATTTTCTCAGTCGGCAAACAGAGGGGGCGAAACGAAAATATCAGGGACAAAAGAGAGAAATAAACTCTTTACAAACAAGTCCTCGAAATTTCGGACAAATAGGGGTATAAATTCTTCATTCATGACATTCTGCCCCCCCCCCCCCCCCCCCACACACACACACACAATTTTTCCCTATTTCCCTGACACTCGCGTGAATGAAAGAACCGTTTGGTAGTTTCTACGTATGACATATGTCGTAGGTCATAATATGTACCGTAATTCAATTAAGGGCGAACATGTCAACTTATGAATGCAACTGAATAATGCAGCTTCCGATCTCTTACAAGCCGCCGCCTAACGTTGCTATGGTGCCACGCGATGGGGCACGTGTAACTCGGCAATTAACCGTCCTCCTTTCAAGTTCTGAATCTATCTCCCTGCGGGAAACTTGTACCTTACTAAGTGACAATATTACCTTTGAACGATTGGCGCTTCAATGATGGACCCATTTATTTATACTTTCGCGTGCCGAACAAATAGTAATACTGTTACCAAATTTCGCTACAAAGTTTATAGTGTTAAGAAAATTGATATTATTAAAAATGTTTGTATTATATAAAAAAAAAATATGTTATTAAAAAAGTTATATTATCAAGGGTGAAAGTCACTCTTAGCTGAAAAAGAGGGAAAAGGAAGAAAGCTGCCAGATTTGAACGTTTTGTAGGGTTTCAAATGTATTTTTAAGAGGTTTGCAAGCTAGAAAACGAGGAAATCAGCTGACATGAGGAAGGCTTTCATGCCTGTATTATGAGAAAACTATAACACAAGAAAATCGTGACATTACGAAATAAGTTTTTGTCAGAATAAACTTTTTTTTTAAAGAAAAGTTTATAGTATTAATAAAGCTTATTATATTATGAGAAAGGTTACACAATAAAAAAGTTAATATTACGTGTAAAGTTTATTCATAAAGAAAGCTTGCATTTTGAGAAAGGTTTGCATTTATTGCGAAAGTTTCATACATGACTAATGATAAACATTTATTTTGTGGAGGGATTATAAAAGTTCCACACGGCGCCTCACACTAGGGTCTAAGAAAACGTTTCGATTCTTGATCGCTGATAAACAAACAAGAACGAGATAAAAGAAAAGCAGAAGGAGGGCACAAAGGGACAACGACAGCGCCAAAAATGTTGTAGCAAGAAAAAAAAAATTCAAGCCCGGACCTTTGCAGCGATATCGTGGTCCAGCGTGGAAGGGGTGTGAAAGAAGGGTGCCGGATTTTCTCTTTGCGAAACTGGGGTATAAGTCGGGACCTGACCACCAAACGCGGTGTGCGGGATCCAGTGTGGAAGTGGTATGTATATCGACTTTACGGGACGTTCAAGCATTACGTCATCAGGAAAGGGGGGGGGGAGGAGTTGGCTACTGGTGACGATTGCTTACGAGGGGGGGGAGGTGACTAGTTGAATACGTTAAGCACCGCTACCCCAGTAAAAGGCTGGAAACGCAAAATAAAGTCCCTCAGAAAAAGTGGGTGTACTCGGAAAACACCCCCTCGAGGGAGGGGGAGGGTGAAGTTAGAAATGCCCTAAAACTGGAGGGGGGGGGGGGGCGCAATTGGTGACCGGGGGGGGGGGGGTATGAAAATGGCCAATTTCTTGACGACGTAATACTTGAACGCTTCCATGTTGCTTTAAAACAACGTCGACCATAACTTAAAGCAACATAAAGGCCAGAAGCTTTGGAGCCAAAAAGCAAGAACTGCAGCATCTCTCTTAGCCGATTTGGCAGAAGCATGAGAATCAAAAGTTCCGGCGCATAGGTGACGCCATACCTTATTTTTGAGCACCAAGACCTCTTTGGGCCGTTTGTTCTGCGAGGAGGACAGCCCCTTTAAGACGAGGCAGACTATTCAAAGGCAGGTCACGAAGACTGTACAAGGCTCATTTACTGTAGCTGCACGCTTAGTCCGACAGAGGCCCCTAGTTGCATGGAGTCTCCATTCGCCAGTGTTAGCCCACTAGGAGCCTGGAAAACCAAATTAATTTCTGACGTTCAAAATTAACACGCAGTGCTACATTAAGTTGTATTATATTTCCGAGGAAGGCAAAGGTCGACAGATGAATAGCGCTGATATGCACGCGCTTGGCTTGGTCGCTGGAACGCGCATTCTCTCGCCTAATTATTAATTTAAGGAAATCCCATTATCGACGGAACGTGGTTGGCGGGACAGTGTAGGCGACAAAGGTTTAAGATGGTCTCCTGCAAGGCATTTTAAATGTAACTCTTAAATTATACGAACCAACGATCACTCTTGTAGGCATCAAAATTAAAGGGTAAGCCGGATTACATCTGGTTATTACAACTAGGAAAACTCTCGCTTCCACTGCATCGTGACCGAAAAACAGTGTGACGTCGTTCGTCGCCACGAATCGAACATGCACCTAAGATGGCGGCTGCTAAATCTCCGCTCCAAATTCAGCCGTACGAAAAGTAACGCACAGCTAAAACTGATGTGACACTGTAACGGCCTCAAAACTTCTAAACCTAACGTTAAGTTGTATCAAGAATTTGTAGGGTTGTGGAGGAGAATTTGTAACTAAAAACTCAAAAATACCAGTATTACCTGGTTGATTTTGGTTTATATTGCCTGTTGAAAAATATACATTACCTTTTTTTATAGCATTCTCCTTCTCAGAAATGCTGTTATATCTTAGAGAATCAAATCGAAGATGTCCTTCCGCTTCGCTACCTACTGCGCAGGTTTCTGTGCAGCCACCATCATATAAAAGCCGAAGCGGAGCGGTAAGCTCACCTTTTCGGGCCTCTATTGTGCCCAAATGGTGACAAGAGGGGAGGAGGGCAGGGCCAAGGTAATGTATATTTTCAACAGGCAATAGAAACCAAAATCAACCAGGCAATACTGGTATTTTGGAGTTTCTAGTTTCCTTGAAACATTATGTTTTATAGCAATCCCACAGACTTTATCAAGGCGGCGGGCGCCATTTGACATAAGTGCCCTCCGGTAGGGACCGGTTCCCTTCACAGAAAATTCAGTGTGTAAAAGGGGTTAAAGTATATGTCGGGCAGCAACAAATGGCCCGATACGGCAAAGTCCCTCCGCTTGATGGGACATGTCCCGGAGGTAATGGGACGTGAAAACCGTGGATGTCTCCAGGAGACGGCTTCCATTATTTCAGTGATGGTGATGTTGCTGTAATGAGCCCAGGACGTGGACATTGCACGAAGTTCGTGAGCCGTTACTCTGATGCCTTCAGAGACGCAATTTATATCATGTGCTTCGTAGGCTTGGACGATGACACTCTTAAGCCAGGTGGCGATCATGCGGGTGGAAGTAGTCCCGACCTTGTTACTGAAAGGAAGGAAAAGTTCGGAACGCCCTCTGCGGATGGGCTTAGACGCTTTCAGGTAAAATAGTATTGCCCTGACAGGGCAAAGGGACCGCTTCTCTTCGTCTTCTAGGATGGAGGATAAGGACGGAATAATGAAGGATGAGTCCTTTCATCGGACTTCTGAGTCTTGGCACGGAATGATGCTCGTGGAGCTAGAGTTACGCCGGAGTAGTCAGGCAGGAAAAAACAGTCTTTTTGGGTGGCAGAGAGGGCCTGTAATTCACTACAGCGGAGGCAGGCTGCCAAAGCTACGAGGAATACAGCTTTCCTTGTAAGGTGGCTGAGTTTTGAGGATTGCATGGGTTCACAGGGTGGGGTAATGAGGGCCGTAAGGACGATGGACAGGTCCCAATCCAGAAACTGCCTTGAAATGCGTGGGCGATTTAAGTGAAAAGAATGAATTAAGGATGAGATCCTGTAACCGGATAAAAGGTTCGTGTTACTAGCTGCCTTGAAAACGGCATTTAGGGCGGAACGATATACTAGGATGGTGGAGCCTCTGAGTCTGCTCTTGAACAGAGTTGTGAGAAATCGGTGGAGGTCCTGCATAGGGGATAGATTGAATCGACTTGTTCTGAAATACACCAATGAAGCCATTGCTTCCAGTGACTGTCGTAAATTTTGTTGGTAGAGGATCGGACGGCTCGTGATGCGATGCGAGTGTCCTCGTCCTGAAGAATGCCAGATGCTCGGAGGAGCTGGATGATAGTAGCCATCCGTGAAGTAGTAGTGATTGGTGGTTTGGATGGAGGACCATTCCTCCGTGCTGGGATAGGAGGTCCGGACGGCTCGGTAGGCATCGATGAGAGTCGATGAGGAGGCTGAGTAGCCGTGGAAACCAAGCTGCCACTGGCCAGTTCGGTGCTATTAAAAGGAATCGTCCGTGTGAGGTAGCGATTTTGCGTAAACCCAGAGAGATAAGGCTGGGAGGGGGAACACATATGCCTATAGATGATTCCAGTTCAGCGTCAATGCGTCCACTGCCCAGGCACGGGGATCCAGGAAGGGGCTGACGAATAGAAGAAGTCTGGCATTGTACCTCATGGTGAAGAGGTCGACCATTGGGCGATTCCACAGGTGGAATATGACAGAACAGACGGTTGAATGAAGTGTCCATTCGCTGGTTGACGGATCCCGACGAGAGAGGGAATCTGCAATCACATTCAGCGATCCGGGGATGTGGAGTGGGAGGAGGCAGATACGGAGTTGAATGCATAGTTGAACAATTTGGGCGGTGACGTGATGGAGGGACAGTGAGCGTATCCCACCCCCTTACCGTAAGTAGGCGACAGCAGTTGTGTTGTCCGTATGGACCTGAACCGTTTGTCCTGCTACATGGTCCTGAAAATGGCGAAGGCCGAGAAGGACTGCCAATAGTTCTAGATGATTGATGTGGAGCGTTGTCCCAATTGGCCAAGTGCTGGAGGCGGTAAGGCTGTCGATGTGAGCACCCCAACCTGTATGGGATGCATCCGTGAAAAGATGGACTTGTGGGAGAGGCTCGCGAAGAGGAACCGTGGCTGTCAGATTGAGGACGTTTGTCCACCACCTGAAGGTTTCGGTGGGAAAAGACGGACCGAGAGGTTGGGATGGTAGAGTTAGAGCAAGCTGAGGATTGCTCCAAAGGCTGGAACAGTAGTGGTGAAACGGACGTGCCATCCACCTGCCGTCAGGGACGAGGTCCGCGAAGGAGTCGATGAGTCCAATGATAGATGAGAGGTCTCGTAACGTGTGGAGGCATGCGGATGAAGGCCTCTGCGGAACATAGGTGATTCTCTATGCGTTCCAGGAACGGCATGACTGATGCTTTCGTGAGGTCGAAGAATACACCTAGGAACACAAAGGATGGAGCACGATGGAGACGTGACTTTGGAAGGTTTATCCCTAAACCTAGGCGATGAAAAAGAGACACGACGTCGTGTAAATTGCTGGAGAGTGTTGTTGGGTCGGGATGAGGCAGTAGACAGTCGTCTAGGAAAGCATGGATGTGGATGCCTTGTTGATGGAGATAGGCGAGGACGGGACGTAGGACCAAGGTGAAGACCCGCGGAGCAGCGTTTAGTCCGAAGGGGAGGCATAGAAATTCGAACACCGTTCTGTCTAGTAGAAAACTGAAGAGGTGGCGGACAGATGCATGAAGTAGAATGTGAAGGTATGCGTCGACAAGGTCTAAGGACACTGTCCAATCGTTGGGTCGTAACGAATTTCATATGGACGAGACTGTTGAGAATGAACTGGTTTAGTGGTTTTAAGTTGAAAATCAGGCGTGTCCCGCCCGATTTTTTGTTGTATAGAAAGATGCTGCTGTAAAATCTCGGAGTGAACAGCGGTAGTACAATACGGATGGCTTGCTTGCGAAGAAGGGATGTTATTTCTGTACGGAGGGGGATGGGACTGCTGATTCCAGTTCCCGTGGTGGATCTTGCACCAGAGGTTTGCTTAAGAACTTCGGTTTGAAGCCATGTAGAATAATAATTGAAAGGATGACTGGATCGGAGGTCACTTTTTGCCAAGCTTTGGCATAAAACCAGAGACGTCCTCCTACTTCTTGTGGGGAAGACGGAATGTCAATAGTTATGATGTCCTCTGTTGCGGAAACAGGAGGACGAACGTTGACGTTTGTCAGGGGTGGATAAGCGACCCAGAGAACGACCACGTCCGCGTCCCTGGGATCGGGATGGAAAGGGCAATGTGGGACGTGGTGGTGGAGGCGGGGCAGGATCAGATGTCTTCATGGCCTTCCAGTCGTCCTTAGGATGATCTGTTTCGGAGGATGGAGCGGATCGTTGTTGGCGATTCTGGCGATTTTTTTTATACTGAGGTTTGCGGGAGATGTCGAGGTGAGGAGCTACTTTAGGGACCAATTCTCGAAACATAGATTTGGATTCGCGAATGAGCTGGTTGCGGAGGAGATGACGAGTGGAATTGTGAAGATTGGATGTAGTGTTGAGAGCAATTTCTCGTAGAAGGAGCGTGAAATTGAAGAGAGCACGCGTAAACCAATTCATAGCATGGTAGGTGGCAAAACAGCTTTTTTGGAAGACTTGATTGATTAGAAAGGTTAGCTGGCTGGTGCTCTCAGGGGGAGGATCGGCGTAGAGTCTTTCACATAGCGCTTTGGCTGCTGTACTAAGGACGTCAGTAGGAGTGTACCAAGCCGGAGGATGAGGTCATTGTCACGTAAGACAAAAACAGGGACTGCCGCACGTCTGGGAAAATAGAGGGCGGATCCAAAATCCAACTTTGCATCAGCAGTGAGAAATTCTGATTGAGGGTAAGTGTCAAAGTTTCTTGGATTGGCCGTTCCTTCACCGATGGGACGGAAGAGTAGCTTTCACGGCCTGGACGAGGAGGAGGTGGATCTTTATCCAGTACGAGAGGTGCCCTGTTAACGAGGAGGACGCCACCAGTTCTGAGTAGTGTCGTGAGGAGCGTCGTTGACTGTCCAAGCAACGGAGGTTGGCGTGGAAGTAGGTCACGTAGTCCGAAGCCAAACCCAGTGGCAAGACCTCGGTTCTTGGATACCGGGTCGGAGGAGGATGATGGTTTGTATAAAAAGCAATCCGGAACGATCCCTTCGACGGTTTTTAGCAACTCTAGAAGTGGAATCTCGGAAGGATCAGGGTCCTCTTGGAACGACTGGTCAGGTTGATCCAAAAGGGATGGGTCTGGCGAGTAATAAGAGTCGAAGTCCTTGTCCGCAGGAGGGACTTGAGGAGGCAATGGAACGGACGGGATGGAACGAGGCGGATCATCTGGGACAGCAGACGGACCAGCATCCTCGAGGGAAGGCTTGTGGCGCTTAGGGATGGAAGCGAGCAAGGCTATAGTATAATCAGAGACCGGAGCTTTCTATTTAAAAGTTTGAAGTGAAGAGTCCATGAGAACATGAACTTGGGACGGAGTGAGTGGTTCACTAGTGCGCCGAGTAGAGAGCGTCCAGTCACTGAAGGATGGGATGAATGCGAGGACAAATCCAGGAGTGAGTTGTGGCCCTACAGAGGATGCCAAATTGGCAGCAACTTTTCGGGCTTTAAGTTGAAGCTTGAGGCAAGCATAACGTTCCTTTGTACGTGAGAGTTCATCGGAAAGGGAACGTAGGTCCCGTACTGGCGGAGGCTGACTGCAGGGGATCGGGGATGTAGCCACAGTATTGCAAGGTACAGGGTCGGAGGGTTCCGAAAAAAGAGGATTGGGTGGTGGACGCGACTGCTCTAAAGAATCTTGGTCCGCAGTAAGCTCAAGAATTTCCACGTTATCCGCTGCCGGCGGGACCAGAGGGGACGCGGAACGAGGAGTGCGGGATGAGATCCATCCTGTGGCGTTCCCTGATCGCGAGGTATGAGGACGACGTTACCTGCGGATGGAGTAGGACGCAGCAGATGGGAGCGAAGTGAACAGCTCGATGCGTAGAGAAGAAAAGGTGAGCTTACCGCTCCGCTTCGGCTTTTATATGAAGGAGGCTGTGCAGAAACCCACGCAGTAGGTAGCGAACCAGAAGGACATCTTCGATTTAATTTTCTAAGATAGAACAGCATTTGTGAAAAGGAGAATGCTATAAAACAGGTAATGTATATTTTCAAGGCAACTAGAAAGTCCCTATTGAATCATGTTACATTCATTCTTATTAGTTCGGCCCGAGTTTTCAGAGGGCATCACGTGTTCCATCTGGTAATTTTTGCGCATTTTTCAGCCCAAATCTAAAGTAAACTAAATTACAACTAAGCTAAACTAAATAATAATTAAATAGAAACTAGTTTCGTTTAATTTTAGGCTGAAAACTGAGTAGAAATTCACACACTCAAGGCACCCTCTATAAACTTAGACGGAACTAATAGGAATGAATCTAAGCCGATTCAGAAGGGGTCTCAGTCACAAATTCTCCTCCCTAACCCCATAAATTCTTGGTTGTATTCATGCTTGAGTTTGCTGTACATTGTGAGAGGCATCGTTCACCTCGTGTTCTATTCAAGATTTTGTTAAGATTCTAAAGATTGGATCATGATACAATTCATGTTACATATTCTTTTTCTTGAGTGCCATGTTCCATACTGCAATGCACGTTCTTTTTAGCATTTTTGTTTCTCTCTTCGCTTTTCCCCCCCTGCCAGCACGAAAGTGCTCTTGTCTTGTGTTTGACGCTTTAATGGAACGCCAGACTGTGCAAACATTGAGTGTTGGTTTTGCACAAGTGAAGCAGTTGCCCCACTAAAGCCAATCTTGATGATCGCTAAATGAAGACGTACACACTCTTGACGGCTAATGCTCCACAGTCAACACTAATCTAAAATTCACGCCACCCACGGTTAAACCAGGATTCAAAATTGCGGAATAACTTTGTAGACTCTTACAAGTTTACTTCAACTTTATGTGACTTCCCTTCGTTTAAAAGACCCCCCAAGGCTGGGTCGAAAATTCACAGAGCACGAGATTTCTACACTTCTTTCTTGTGCGTTCGTTTTCAATAATAAATTACCCGTTTCAGTATTGTGGTTGATCGAAAGGAACTTAATATACTGCCCCCAGGACCCATAATTGATGTCGCGCACGGGGGATGTGGCAAAACTTTTGAGTTTTTCCTTTTCCAGACTTTTCAAGGACTATATTTTTCACTTTTCACTACCCTATCTTAATACCCTTTTTAATAAACTGAGGGTGCTTATGCCCCTTATTCAAGCACTACATGTCAAAATTCGAACACTTCGAACACCATAATTAAAGCACTTTATAAGTGACACATCAAAATTCAAGCACTCTACAGGTCACATACCGAAATTCAAGCACTTTCCAGGTCACACGCCAAAGTTCAGGCACTTTCCAAGTCACATGCCAAAATTTAAGCACTTTCCAGGTCACATTGCAAAATTCTAGCACTTTCCAGGTCATAAGCCAAAATTCAAGTTTCCAGGTCACATGCCAAAATTCAAGCACTTTCTAGGTCACACCAAAATTCAATCATTTTCCAGGTTACATTGCAAAATTTAAGCACTTTCCAAGTCACACGCCAACATTCATTCCAGGTCACGTGTCTAAATTCAAGTTTCCAGGTCACATGCCATAATTCAAACACTTCCAGGTCACGTGCCAAAATTCAAGCACTTTCCAAGTCACGTGCCAAAATTCAAGTACTTTGAAGTCACATGCCGCAATTCAAGCACTTTCCCGGACACATGCCAAAATTCATGTACTTTACAGGACACATACCAACATTCAAGCACTTTGCAGGTTACATGCCAAAAATTTAAGTACTTTCCAGGTCACATGCCAAACTTCAAGAATTTTATTGGACTTTCAATGCTTGTTTTTTATTAAAAAGGATGAAAGACTACGTTTCTGGATTAAAAAGTTGGTCGTATTTTACAAAACTTTTCAACGTTTTTTTTTGTTTTTCCAATTTTTAACTGTTATTCAGTGTAATCACATGTAATCGCATGTAACATTGTAGCTTCTGTAGTCGCGACTGCGCCGACCAAACAACAGCTGGTCAGTTGGACATTTTTGTTACAAAAATTTGACCCAGTTTTTCAGACTGAATGGGAATTTTTTATCCAGAAACGTGGTCCTAATTTTCACTTAAAAAAAACCCTTTGGACATTTTCACGTTTACCTTTGTTACCAACCCATCCTGTATAGTTTTGCCCCCCCCCCCCCATACAAACCGGTGCCAAAATTCAAGTTTCCAGGTCACATCCCAAAATTCAAGCACTTCCTAGGTCACATGCCAAAATTCAAGCACAATGTGTCTTAATCCGGCCCTGCGTGAGTGAACTCTTGTTTTTTCTCCCCATACTTCAAATGTGGTTCCGTAGCTTCGAATCACCCTTCATGCCACGTGTAAGTTTTCAAACTTCATATCACCCAAGTAGTGCGTATGAAAATAAAAGCAGCGTCTTAACCTAATGCCACTGCTTCGGACCAGCAAAATTCTCAGCCAGAGGTCGCGACCTGACACTGATCGATTGGACACCTTCTCTTGTCGTAAAACACTAAAACCCATAAACTTTATCTCACCACCTCCAAACCTCAATGGAACAATAAAAGCTTTTCCTTTCGTTTTTTTTTTTTTTTGGTTAAGTCGATTGATGGCCAGTTGGAGGTTAAGTGAAACCCTTGAAATCAACCCAAATCTCAAGTTTTTCTTTCGTTCTTTCTTTCCGGTTTTTTTTTAAAGCGCTCCACCCCGATTTGCTTCCATCACTATGTCAGACTTTTATGGGTTCAGATTGATGAGGAGACCGAGTCAGTTTTATCGACCAGAAAATTCGTTCGGTTTGATGCTTCTCCGAGAAAGATGGGAAGTTTTTTTTTAAGGGAGGTTTCTAGCTGGGGAAATCGATATGCCTTCAAAATAAACCAACGTCACTCGTCTTCACAAGCAAGGTGAGTAAGCTAACAAGTACGTGTGAAGTACATTCCTGCAAATCTTAAATGGTTAATTTGAGGGATCCTGGTGGATAGGTAGTGGGAGTGCTCGGCCTAGTGTCCTGAAGAACAAGGAACCTGGTCAGTACGGTGGAATGAAAAAAATAAAACTTTCGAAATTCGTCATGGTGTCATAGGTGTCATAGTGCAGAAAAGTAGCCTTTTGCCATCACTCGGACATTTCATCATGTCATGTCTGGAGGTGCCACACCGGCCTTCAAGTTTAACATTGTATGGCAATGGGTGGAACGGCAAAAAAGGCAAAAAATGATGGTTTGATTGGTTTAAAATTTAATTTGAACATTTATCTCTCTTGATATTCTAAAAAAAAAAACACGTAAACAATGCTGTAATTAAAAGGAATTTAATTTTTGTTCAAAACTATGAGTATAATTTAAAATTAAATGCCTATAATGGCCCATAACCTAATTATCACTTTCTGGAAAAAAAATCCTTGAAATTGTGGCTACCTTTTATGTTTCTGGTCCTATCAAACGAGATAATGTTAAAATTAAATTTAAACCAATCAAATCATCACGATGTTAAACTTGAAGGCCTTTGTGTCACCTCAAGATATGACCTCAGAGTGATGAATTTTTGTGTGCGTGGTAGTGATACCAAAAGTCAACTTATCCTCAACATTACATCTCGAATTTCGAAAATTTTACTTTTTCAATCCACCCTACTGGTCAGTGACCAAGAAGAAGAGCCTGTAAAAGTAGGTGCGTTAAGTGCAGGCCAGGGATAAAGTGAGAGACTGGTGCGTTAAGGTTAATGCACGAGGGGGTGGGGTGGGGGGGGGATGTTTAAGTCTCTTGGAGTCCTTTGAAACAACAATAATGCATTTGACACGCAAACAAAATTCTTTTTTTCAGAATTTCCTTTTACCAAATTTTACATTTAACTTCGGGCGGGGGGAAGGAGAGGTCTTACTACTGCGTACTGTACTCCTTGCTCCTTCTTGAACTTAATAAGTTCCTGCTGATACATATGCTTTTTTTTTTTTTTTTAAATTGATAATGACAACAAATTGCACTCGTTGCAATGCTATTCTTTAACGAAAAAAAAATTATAGCAATACGACTGGGGGGGGGGGGGGCTCAGCATTTGTTTTAAGGCGTTTCTCAATTTTTTTCGTGAATAGGATGAAAACCAATAAAAAAAAAGGAGGACATTGGGTGCACACAGATGGCTGGCTTCATGTACACGCTATCATGTATGCAAACCCATATAAACCAGTTATAATCTAACTTGTTCTTGTACTGTAACTGTACACAAATACTTAATACGAAAATAAACCTTTTTTGGACATCGTTATCTTGATTACATTATTTTATAAGTTTACTCCTTTTACACTTAGCACAGCCCTTTTCACTATTTAACCGTTTATTTTTACTGTTTCACTGTTTTACGCAATTTTCAGGGTTCGTACATAAAGGAAGAAACCGTTTTCAAGGCTTTTTCAAGGCTAAGTTACAACCAATTTCAAAGCGCTTTGCACAGAAGACTCAAAATTATCTTTAAATTCCAGTAATTTATCAGATGTCATTTGCTGGCAACAATGTGTTGTTACGTTTGCCGTAGGAAGCTAAACCGTAATGAATAATGACAAACATTATGTTTTCCCTCCCACCAATGTTGTATTTCTCCCGCCAATGGACAAAGAGGAAGGAGAAATACAGTAACTAATAGCCAGTGGAGTAGCACTTTCTCAGCTGCCCCTGCTGCTGAAAATTGCTTGTACTGTACTGCACCTCTGGCTCCAGTCCAATCCGAGGAGAGTATCGTTCAGAGCAGAACAGGATTCAGTCGACAAACTATTTCATTTTATTTATTAATTTTACACCTAAATTAATATTGCTGTTGTGGCATTAATCCCATTCTAAACAAAAACAAAGTACTCACTAAATTCAAAGCCATTTCAAAGTTCCGACAACAAAAATTTCAATTTTCAAGGTTTTTCAAGCCTTGAATTTTCGGCTTTCAAATTTATAGCCTTTCAAGGAATTCAAGGCCGTGTACGAACCCTGTGCTTTACTGTTTCAAGGACCGATGAATCCAGAATTTCCAAATATTCAATGATCTGTTTTCCAGTATTTTCTAATATTGGTTCTGTCTTGAGTATTACTTGTGCAGAGAATTAAAGAGGAAAAAGTTTTTTTTTTTTACGTTTACAACAAAGTATGATTTTCTGGAATTACCTCCAAACCAAATTAAACTTTGTCAGAACGAGTCTGTACAGCGTTTAACCAAGTTTACATTTTGTTTGAAATTCCAATATTTCTAGCGTAGGCACCAACTCTGCTTCAAGCTCTAAAGCTCTTAAATGTTGGCGTTACATAATGTGTAATCATGTTAGCTGGCTGACTGCACTTGACACGTAATAACGTCGTAGGTGTTAGTGGTTTTATAGCCACTCGGTATCATGAAAGTGTTAAAAGACTCTTACCTCATCGGCTTGAAGAGTGCTTGTCCTTTATCAACAAAGTCAATGATCAACTTGAGCTGAGTGCCACCTTCTTTTTGAACTAAAACAAGTAAAAATAACAAGAGATATTTAGTAAAATCAATGACAGAATTTTAACAAATATTTACGAGCTCATTTATGGGGGAAAAAAACCACCCTATTGGAAACCTTGGTGATTTTAGAGAAAGGTGTGAAAAAAAAAAGGTGCAGCAAAAAAGACTGGGAAAAACACCCAAAAGGGAGGGAAAAAGGCGCGGCAAAAAATCCTGGAAAAAACAGTCAAAGGGAAAAGTCAAAATAAAAAAAAAAGCCTGCAACAAACAGCCATTGAAAAAGCCGCAGAAACAAAGTGTCACAAAACTCGTTTCCTGGTGAAACCCCGTACCTTGTCTGGTGAAATTCCACCCAAGGCTACTGACCTAACCCACAACACGGAAACGGAAGCAGTTTCTAGGGAAAAGTCTATTCCCTGGCTGGTGAAATTCAACCCAATCGAACTGATCTAACCTCCTATAACAACAACGACAAAACAATTTTTTCCCACGGCTCTTTTTCAGGCTTTTTTTGCCTCCTTTTTTTTTTCGTAGTTCTTTTAACGACTTTTTTTCATTGTACATCTTCAGAGTATTGGAGCTCGCTATTAGCCGATCTGATTACTGCTTTGATACTCGTTTCTTGCAAGAAGCTAGTACCCTACCAGGTGAAATTCGGTCCAAGGCAACTGATCTAATGCAACCTATAACAACAACACCGCCAAGGAACAACAGAAACACTTACACAAATAAACACTTACACAAATACAAAAACCGAAAATGTACAGGGGAAACAGTGCGGCTCGGATGTGGACATCCACTTGTACTAGAAAATGATATGCATGTATTGGAAAAATGTTTTTGCTGTACTGCGTGCTACTCTAATAATAATAATAAAAAAAGTTAAACAATAGGATCGAGATAATATCACGGAGACTTTTTCCACGAATTAATTAACACTGGCGATAGCCAGCGTTAGTAAGGGTCAACCTAGGATCGCTGTATTAAACTCTCAACTTTGAGAGCTTATAACTCCGTCAAAAGTAAACATCTTTAAACCAAATTTGGAATCTAGCCTTGACTAGTTAAAGCCTGTTTGCAGTGCAAAAATTGTGAAATTCGGTCGAGCCAAACCCGAGATACAGAGAGGGGCCAAATAGACAACTTCTTGTTCTGCTTCTTGTTGTTGTTGTTGTTCTGGGGGTAGTTTCGTCTGTCCTCGCTACAGCTCAAACGATTTGTCCTATAAAGCTGGTTCTTAGCTCATTTTATAGGTATTGCTCTGTAGATGTGCCCTCTCCATAAGGCCTTTTCTAATTGGGCAAGTGGTTCAGGGGTTACGGAGCTCTAAATGACCAGACTGATTGTTTTACATTGTTTTAAACATTGTTATTATGCAACAATGCTAATTAGCAAACTCTAACTGCAAGACGTAGACTGAAGATTAAAAGATTGTTTCCCATTATTATACTGGCGATAGCCAGTGTTAGTAAGGGTCAGCCTAGGGTCTCTGTGTTAAACTCTCAACTTTGCCCGTCAACTGCACTGTTTTACAATTTAGCTGCAATTCTAAAAGTAACACGAATTAATAAACAAAAACGGAACGTTAAATGTTTACAGTAAGAGTCTAAAAGTCAAAACATAGAAGGAACACGGACAAGCTTTGACAGTCAGGGTCTAGGTGTAAAATTTTGTAAGTAAGAGGCTGGTAAGAATTAGACCCTTACTACCCGGTGGTCAGCAATAAATATTTGTCGAAAAACTGTAAATCCTCCTACAAAGACCCACGTGATGATCCAGCTGTAGTATGGTATACGTTTCCTGCTTTGCTTTATGTTGAAAATTATTTTTCGATTTAGTAACAAGACAGCATCTTCGCAGCAGAGAGCATTAATTTGGTTATCCTCTGCCATAAATTGTTGATTGTTGCCATCTTGATGGTTTTCGTCGTCGTTTCCATCTTCCGCATGACATTGTACGTCAATTGGGCGACAAGTCTGTCCTCCTGTCCGGTGTTTTTCAATTTTTGCAGGAGGTACAGATGTATGACAAGATTTAGATTAGGGGTTTGAATAATATCTCTGTAATGTGTGGTGCAGTGGCAACCCGGACCACTGCACTGTGACTGAGGTTGGCGCTAATGACCAAGCTGTCGACGCGCCATTAAGCCTCACCCCCCCCCTGCCATAAATCTGCGAAACGTAATAAAATATTCTAAAGCAGCAAAAGACAAAATGACAAATCTTCACAAGAAAATTGTGCTCTTAAATTTCCATAACAATATTCTGAGAACCAAGAAAACCTGCTACAACCGTTCATACACACGTTCTGTCCAATAGACTAGAACTAAGCTAACCACCGGGTAGTAAGGGTCTAATTCTTACCAGCCTCTTACTTACAAAATTTTACACCTAGACCCTGACTGTCAAAGCTTGTCCGTGTTCCTTCTATGTTTTGACTTTTAGACTCTTACTGTAAACATTTAACGTTCCGTTTTTGTTTATTAATACAGTAGTATAGGCAGACACTAGATGGCAGGAATCCTATACCTGTATCTGTTTTGTTTGTTCAATTTCTTTTAGCAAGTACTTACGAGACAATCTTAAGTAGGCTATGGTACTTCAGAAAGCAAGGAAAAACATGCAAAGTAGGCCATGGTGGAATCAGTATACTAAAACCGACTAAAACCCCTTGCTCCGTCTGGGTAAGATGGACTGAGCCAGGGAGATTTGATAATCTACAGCTTTGTTAGGATCAGTCCACGCAACACAACAAAGCAGCGCAAGAATCAGTACGAGACTTTTGCGAGACGCAGCCATTTTTTTAAACTCACACACGTCTGACGTCACTACCATCGTTTGCGCCATTTTTATAGATCCATGCATCTTATTCTGCTGGACCAATTGGATGAATCTATACAAATCTGGACTGACAAACGAACGAATACTCTTATCAAACGTTAAGCCAGACCACTTCCAAGGTTTACACAATTTTAGAGCGCTTTAAGTAAGCTACAATCGACATCCAATCGACAAAGCTGCTAAAAATACCACAGGGCCTTGACGTCCGTCGCTCGTGCGTCGCTTGGATACAGAGTCTATACAGATAATGAAAGTGATAAAACCAGCCAGAAGTCATATCGTAGAACAATTGAGAGTTATTAAAATTTACGCTTACGCGCTATTATCGTCAATGGAACTCGCGCTGCACGTCCTTATTGATAACTTGTCTCACGTTCGAAGTCATTATTTGTACTCGTAAGTTGTCCAGAGCGACCGGAGGAGCGTTTTAACATCGAGGTAAAAGCCCCGACCATAACCGGAAGTTGACCGGGATAGCAAAAACTGACAAGCTTCTCATATCGCTCTGGACAACCTAGTAGCACAAGTAGTGACTTAGAACGTGAGACATGTTAACAATAAAGACGTTCAGCGTGAGTTCCAGTGATTATAATAGTGATTATATTAAAAAAAAACCGGATTGTTCTGCGATAAGACTTCAGGTTGGTGTCATCCTTTATATTATATGTGTAGTACTCTGTCACTTTGGCATAAAAGCCACAGGGGGGCGTTAGTTTTTCAGATTTTCTCACTTTAAGAGTTTGCATTTTTTTTACTTTTTACACATAAATGTTACATATTTTTACATTTTTCTCACATTTTTGGCTCATTTTCAAATCGCCCAGATGCGTGGGATTGAATAAGCCTATTACCAAAGAAATGAAACGTATTGAGTGGCGCGACGAATTCGGTAGTGCGGGCACGGTGCATTTTGGGTACCTCCTTGAACAAAAGAACGGCGACATTTCCACTGCAAGTCACTCCGCCATCTATTGACAGAACAAAAGACCTGGCTCACTGGCCAACGCAGGTAAATGAACTTCCTCAAAATGAGGTTTATCTTAATTCAACTGAAGCGGAGCTAAATTTATGTATAGTTTCATAATTTGTTGAACGATGCAATTTTTTGTACGAAAAAATCCAAAACTTCACATTTTCCCCCCAATTTGTTCAGTTTTTCACATTTTTTTACGCTGTTACTATAGATAGCTCAAATTTTCACATTTTTTGACTCGGTAGCATCCCTGCCTTGGGTCTTGCCCGTGTATACTTTACTACCGGAAATAGCACTGATGCTGCAGTGAGTGGACTGACCCAACAGTGATCCTCTCTTGGCATCTCATAGGTTCTCCCCTCCCCCACCACTCTCCATTTAATTCTTGATCGTGCGTAAATGCCCGCACTCTTTGCCCGTACTTTCCGCCTTCTTCCCACGTTCCGTCGATGCGAAAATTGCTTTTATTATGTAGAGCAAACCACAGCATTTTGGAACAAGTAAACGTAAAAAATAATTATAGTTGCCTTGGTATTGTTATGGATAATCGATGGGCTTTTCATATTCATATTGATCAAATCATTAAAAAAACTTAAGCAAGACATGCCTAAATTTCAATATTAAAAAAAATTGTTAAATGAAAAAAATAAGACCATAATTTTTTTTTTTGCAGTTTGGCTATTTCTTTATTTTTTGCTACACCATACATTTTCAACGCGTACAAAATATGTGGTTTAATCCATGAGATATAAATTCATGGATTAAACCACATATTCTGTGGGCGTTGAAAATTTATGGCGTAGCAAAAAATAAAAAAATAGCCAAACTGCAAAAAAAAAAAAAGCCAAAAAACGGAATAATAAAATATTGTTTGCCAAAACAAATTTGAATTCTACTACGCAAATTTTTTAACAAAAAAATTGAAGATTTTTAAACATTGCGATTTTGTTCAAAGCTGTGCAAATTCTGTGCAAAGCATTATAAAAGTCAACCGCGAGGAATGTACCTTTAAAAGGGCATAACCCTCTCCCTTATTTTCATGCAACATTTACATAAGTTTGAGTGAATGTAGCAAAACCGTCTCGTACGTGGGTTAAAAACAGAAAAATAAAAAAGTTTGTAACATTTACATACGTTTGAACCAATGTTGAAAAACTGAGTCATACATGAAAGTATATCCATTTAAAAGGACATGCTCTCTTCCTATTTTCGTGCGTACTGTGCATATCTTTAGCAACATTTACATACGTTTTAACTTATGTTGCAAAACTTAGTCCTACACGAAAACCAACACGGAGGCATGTACCTTAATACCCTCTTCCCTTTTTCGTGCATCCTGCACGTGTGTAGCTTTAGTAACACTTACAATGGTTTCAGTAAAAGTAGCCTAACTGCCTCGTTCGTGAGATGAAACAAGAAATTAAAGCGTTTGCAACATGTACATATGTTTGAGCTAATGTTGCAGAATTGAGTCCTTTAACTGTTTGGTAATCCTGATACAGTGACGTCCATACATAAAACTTTCTTCAATATCCTGCGCAGTCATGCTGCATCACGTTTACGTTTTAATCATATTCAATCAAATTACATGATATTAAAATTAACACGCCGCGACGGCAGAGGAATTTGACTCATTAACAAATTTATGACCAGGCCGCTAAAATGAAATCTGAAAGCTTGCATTAATTCTTCCATAAATTCTTTGTAATTACCTGTGCACCACAGAGCCTAGCTTTATATCCATCATTTTTTCGATATCACTAGTTGCATTCTTAACAGGGAAAAAAACACCGAACCCTTGCGCGAGCTGTTTTATCAGCTCAGGAATGCAACAGGATGGAGGGATAATGCGGAAAAATATTTGATAATACCATACGTGATCAATTATCAGTGGTATTATCGGCCAAATCCCCCGAGTGGGTCTTTGGAAAATCGATAATTTGTGTGGTTTAGCACGAAACTGTGCTGGAAAGGAGTTGAGTGCTAAATGGCACAAATTATAAGTTTCATAAAAGCACGAGTCGGATGCGGTTTAATATTTTTTTGCTTTCTCTTCGCAAAACGATTCTCTGAAGTAATTTCGTTTTACGCTTTCGATTTACGTAATAATTTTGATTTACGATGTTCAGTTTTACGATTTTTACAATGTTTACGATGTTTTTCTCTATTTCCTCTACACTAGATCCCATCGCATTTCGTCATCGTACCTGTAATTTCATTTGCTTCAACGTTGCTATTTCGTATTCAGCAGGCCTAAACTTTATTCTTATGCCGCTCATAAGTAAAGTTAAAACGTAAAAGATCCGAATCCTGACGACAAGCAGCTTCGTGTATTCCGTAAAATGCCGACGATTCCCGAAGGTGACGTCATTGCCTTAATATATGCAAAAAGGGAACGAAATCAAACGGAACATCTAAGTGAGATATACTGTATAGATTTGTGGTTTGTTTGTCGGTGGCCATTCATCGACGAGTAGAACCTTAATTTATATAATTAATGAGCAGAACGGTGTGTTTTTTCATTTAAGTCAAGCACGGTACTCGTTTTACAAACAAACAAAAAAAACAGTTCTCAAGCCAATATTATTCATTGATTCCCACATCAGGTGTTGTTCAGAATGTTTGGAATGAAGGACGATACCTCACTTAAGCTTTCATCGCCAGCAACCTTGACCGTATGGCCAAATATTTTAGTTCGTGTGTTGGCAGAACGGCAAGGCGGCCAGTTTTTTTTTTATTTTATTTATTTATTTTTTAGTTTGGCAAGGAACGCAAGCACTGACTGACCAACCAAGGCAATACCAATGCGTACGATCCACAAGCAGCGGAGACGGGTGTGAAAATAAATCCCAACTGAGATGCAACCCTATTTCAGGGTCAGTTCGTACATAACAGACCAAATTATTTTCAAGGCTTTTTCAAGACTTTTCAAGGCTAACCTACAACCAAATTTTAAGGCTCTTTTCACGGTAAACTACCAAAATTAACTTTTAACTTCCAGGTTTTTGCCAGATTTCATTGTTGGCACCAACGTGTACTTAGTTTTAATTGTCGTAAACAATGACAAACATTATACATCCTCCCTCTCACCAATGGACAAGGAGGAAAGAGAACTGACAGCCAGTGGAGCAGCACTTGTGAGTTGCCCCGTCTGGAAAAAATTGCTTGCACTGCACTGCACCTCTGTCTCCAGTCCAATCCGAGGTGCACATCATTCACAAAAGAAATGGATTCGGCTGACCAACTATTCTTATTCATTTATTTAATTTATTTAAATTTATTTAAATTTATTTAAATTTATTTAAATTTATTTAATATTACTGTTATGGCATTAACCTCATTTCAAAGAAAGTCCACTCACAATATTCAAGGGCATTTCAAGGCTCCAACAACAAAAATTCCAATTTTCAAGGCTTTTCAATTTTTTTATTTTCGGTTTTCAAATTGAAGCACGTACTGTGATAGTATGTAAATACATGATTGAAGGCTTTTCACGGAACTCAAGGCCGTGTATGAACCCTGACATTTTCTTTTGCCCCTTATTTGTGTGTTACAACGACGTTGTCACTGACAGTACACATTACGCAAGTGCACAACAGATCAGCATCTACATGAATTGTGTCATGGCACTACAGAGTTTACACACAATTCGTGTGGGTGCTGAGCTGGTACAGTGACACCAGGAGCGACTAACTCTCCATGCTTGAACTCTCGCTTTGTCTTCTACCGTTTGCACAAGGCCGTCTGGGTAAGAAGCAGCAGGGTTCAGCTCCTGGCTCCAAACCAGTTGATTTCGCCTAAATCTTATTTTACCGAAGCAATGCTAAGAGGCTTAAAACTTCCTGGCGCGTGCGAGAACTTGAGTAAAGTCGGGAGGCAAGATACGCAATTTCTGCTCCAACAGCCTTGGCTCGAGAAACAAAATGCCTTCCTCGTTTTAAGTTAGTTTAAACGTTAGTTCTTAGGAATTGACACAAGGTTGGACCAACCCTCTCGAATGGTAGTCCACTAGCAGTCACCACTTCGTTGATAGACCTTGGAAAGCAATCGCCATTTCAAAATTTCTACTCGCTACATGTTTGTTTTAGTTTTGGTGACTAGTCTATGTAGGGATAGACAGATATTAAAATTGGTATCGGTATTTACAGATATTATCGGTATTTTTCGTGCATCGGTATTGGGTCTGTATCGGTGTTTATTTACAGATATTTTGCCGATACGCGACCATATTCCGTGCGCACTGGCTATTCTGCCTAGCTTGAGAGAAACCTTTCCTGTGTAGCACCGCTCGCATCGCATGACATCATCTGGACAGTGTCTCGGTGAATTTAACGCGTGCGTACTGTCGGCTTTTTGCAGTTAGGCATTTCTGCAGCGTGGACTGGGTTTTTTATGGTTAGAGGTACGAATGAGTTTGACTTTTTTTTTTACCTGTAAATCGTTATCGGTATCGGTGTAGCGGAATCTGTATCGGTCGGAGTGAGGGGAAAATATCGGTATCGGACCGGATCGGTATTTTTCTGTATCGGTCGATCCCAAAGTCTATGGCCAACGTACTAAGACTAATATAGTGAGCAATGCATAACACTTACCGACATGTGTGATGGGATTTGTGGCCATATCTTTACACAAATTGGTAATAACAGGATCGTCTTCTCTATACAACTCATATTGGCGAATATTATGATGGAAGATCTCCCAGTTGGACGCATTCGGCCTAAAAAACAAACAAGAAAAAAAAAGAATTCTATTATAGGTCAACGGTCTTTAAATCAAGGAAAAGAGCCTAAGCAAAAAGGGAAGGAGTTGCTAATGGTGCGATGAACCATCTGGTTTTGAGAAGCAGGAAAACACGTGCAAAACCGCTTCTGTTTGTGTCGGGCGCCATTATGTAATGGTGACCAAACCGGCTACAGCTTGACCGCTCGTTCCTCCAATGCCAAGGACTACCTTTCACTAAAACTAGTTTTTGCTAACATTGATTTGAAGCTAGATCGGAATGTAATTGAAGAAGAAGAACATAGTAAGTTACTGGGGTTTCTGCGCCACTCGCGAGTGATTAACTATGATTAGAGCTGCAGGCAAAATCACACGCTAATGCCAAGTATACGGTGCTGTTTTTAAAAAAAAAAGTATAATAAAAATTTGGTAGAAAAAATGTTTAGCCGCACCAGGATGTAATGATTAAGGACGTTCAGATGTTCAAATTGGTAAGGGGTTCCCGGGGGAAGAGGGGGAAGGGAGGGGGGGGGGGCAGCAAAGCGGGCAGGCACAGTCCAGCGGTCAGCGTTCTTGTCTTCAAACCAAATACAAGCGAACGCCAGTTCGACCGTCGTTAACGACTGACCTAACTAAAAAGAAAATGCTCCACGTTGGTGCGGAACTGTGGACGTAGACCATTAAAATTTTCGAGGCCAGATTTTTTCACTTTTTTTTTCAAGTAGGCTAGGCCTGTTTAGCCCATTAGAAGTTCTTTTGATTAAATAAAAGCGCACAGCTTATAGCAATAACAACCTCGGTCTGTTTTGTTTGGCCACCGTAATACCGTAAATCGCGGCCTATTAACAGCCCTGGCAAAGCAACGGCACATCCCCCTTAAAATGCTTTAAGGTCAGAAATAGTGTAATTATCTAGTCACAGTCCGTATTTCACGATTTTTGACCTTGAAACATTTTAGACTGTACTATGTATGCTAGAAATTGACGAAAAGCTTCATACATTCAAGGAGATCAATGTTTCATCCCCTCAAATCGGGGTTTTTCTGCACAAAAATTAACTAAAATAACCTAAATAAGCTAATAAACTAAATTCCTGAACAAATGAGAATAAAGGCATTGCGTTAATGCTACACCGAACACAGATAACGTTAGAGAATTATCGCACAAACGCCGAATTTTGTTAATGCTACACCGAACCCAGATCACGTACATGAATAATAGCATAAAAGTCGAATTTTCCGGGATGTAGTTGGGCCTAAACACCCCCCCCCCCAATCCTTGGACAAAAGTAAGATTCAAATTATAAGTTTGTTACGACCCACCTTCTTTTTTTATCGAATTAATTTTAACAGCCCATGGGCCCTTAAGAGGCGATTTACAGTACGAAATAATACTTTTACCAACTTCAACCATAAAAATTAAATGATTTAAGTTTCACCAGGAGTTACACGAAGACGTAAATAGTGAAGAAACCGTCAACCAGCATTTGACATGGCTCGTTACCTTTTAACGTATAGCCAATGTAAGTATTTTAATGGTTTAATCGAGCCCATTTGGTTTACCGTTAGGGATGGGTCGGTAACCGAAACTGAAACCATTTTTTCGGTTTTAACCGAAACCGATTCGTATTTTCTTTCAAGTTTTTCGTACGGTTTTCAAACTATAATAGACTGTTTTGTTGTAGTCTTTAATTTTTAAATAGTCATAATTTTCTACGTATAAATGATAGCAAAGTTCCTACAATCATTTAATTCAATATTTCTTTACTTTCCGGTTATTTGCGTTTCAAACTTTCACTTGCGCGCCATAGCAGGCATGTACCACTCAGAGCATCCCAGCCTGCTATTTCAAAAACGAGGCTTTAATGGGCATCGGATGTGCTAATGATATTTTATGAATGAACGAATGATATTTATGCGTTCCTCTCCGAACCTTGGAGGAAAAGCTAATTCCCAGCTCCGAACTATGCCGTGCATTCTACCAACGCGAACTTTCATGAAACATTAATAGTTACTTTAAATGACAAATTTCATAATTTCCGCTATTGAATCAGATTAACGAATAGATTCTACAGTAATTCAACAGAACATCCTAAAGAAAGAAAAAAAAAAAAACACACGAAAATGTGACGTAGCCAGTCCCAGCGTCAATGACGCTGCCGGAACGTATAGTGAAAGCAGTAGTAAAAGCGCGTTTTCGCAACGACTCGCCTTAGCATCCTCGCAGCTAGAATTTAATCGAGACCTTGGTTTTGTGGTCATGTTAAACCCGAAAACCGAAGTCAAAAAAATGTAGCTTGATACCGTCTTAGAAGGAGTCAGAGGTTTAACTTGAGTTTTTGATAATTTCATTCACGGAGGTAAGGGGGGGAGGGGGTTAATTTGGTCCAGGAGGTGTTTCACCCCCCCCCCCCAGCCAAGACTATTGGGAGTTTCCCCCCTACATTTTTTCAATTTTTTTTTTTATTTCATAAGCTGGTATGCCATGTCTGAATTTTATTTTAATTAATTAATTGTATTAACTTTTATATTCCAGTTAAAATTTCGAACTTGAAAATTGTCGAGGCCGACTGGGATTTTAACTTCGTTGGCTTGCTGACGACGAGCTTCTGTATCCTAAGTTTTGTGAGGAGTGAGATGATAACAAGAATTTATAGCTGTTTGGGATGATACCAACTTCTTCTTACGACTGGCTTGCCTATTGGTTGGAGGTTGGGGGGGAGGAGGGACAAAAATGGAAATGATGAGATGCCCCTCACCCCCCCCCCCCCCCCGGTGACCACCCCTGATTTGGCCTTACAAGGTACATAAGATAGCATAGTAAATAATCGTTAATGAAAGCTGTAGACTTGAGAGGGCCCGAAAAATGATGACCGGACCCTTAACCCATAAAAGTCATTTCTCATCACTTGAGCGCACAAGCAATTCCTGTCATTTCCAGCTTAAAATGTGTTTGAGCAACACCTCAAATCATCCAGGCGTGGGATAACGGAAAAGATTAACCAAAATGGTGAGCACCACATCCGTCTTCACCCAGGAATAACAAATTGTTACCTTGAATTAGACAATATTTACCACGTTTATTGCCACTTATTAACCTAATCTGAGATCTAAGTGACCTTGGAGATGCGGCGAGGGCGTGGGATTACCAAAGGAATAATCGCTTTCAGGATTAAATGGCAACATCATCACGCAGCCAGTATTTTAAAAGCAATTTAATAAAGTGTCTGAAGGCTTTAGCGAAACGCGGTCTGAAAGGATTTAAATTTGTTAATAAATGATCTGGAAGATTTGATAAGCAACGTCGCAGCCTCCCACCAGGGAAGAAAAGAACTGAGGGAGGGGGCGCCCTTGCAGCAAAAGCAAATGAGCTACACGTGTAATAATTATTGTCGGCTCGTTCTAAAACTCGTGACAAGCCTACGAAAATTAAGTCAATAAGCCAATTGAAATTACGGGCCTTTCATAGGTGATGATACGCTGGAGACAGACGACAGAAAGGAGAGAGAAAGAGGGGAAGAGGACAAAAGAGAAGGGGGGGGGGGATTGAGACTTAATGGCGCGTCGACAGCTAGGTCACCAGCGCCAATCTCAGTCACAGTGCAATGGTCTGGGTTGAGCCTGTACCACATATTACAGTGTTACAAAAAGGGAGAGAGTATACAGAGAAAGGAAGGGAGAGGGGAGAAGGAAAAGAAGAAAAACAAAGAGTGGAGAAAGATGAGATATGCAAGAGAGGTAAAAGAAAGAGGAGAGAGAAAGAAGGGGACGAGGGATAATCGTCTAACTGGAAAATCGCATAATTGGAAGAACGTATAACGGAAAACAGTATAACGGAATATCATCTAACGGGAAATTCGTATAATGGAAAAGCGTATAACTGGAAATCCGTATAATGGAAAATCGTCTAATATCCCTGCCTCGCTCGCGCTGCCGCGCTCGCTGCGGCTATACATATAATATCAGAAACCGCAGTTAGACGTTAATCCAGTTAGACGTTTATCCATCATACAATTATCCATTATACGATATTCCGTTTAGATGCTTTTCTAGATTTGTTATTTAGGCAGATTTTAGACAATTATCCCATTAGACGTTCCAGTTAAACGTTCGTCCGACGCCCCGAAAGAAGAGAAGAAGGAAAAGGAGGAGAGAGTGAGAGAAAGGGGCAAGAGAGATAGGGAGAAAGAGAGGAGAGAGAAAGCGGTGATAGGAAAGAGGGAACGAAACAGGAGAGAGAATGAAGAGAGAAAGAGGGAAAAAGAGGAGAGGGAAGGAGGGTGAGAAAGAAGAGAGAAAGGGAAGACAGAAGAAGAAGAGTGAAAAGGGCGAGGGCGAGAGAGAGGGATAGGGAGAGCGCTGTAAAAGAAGAGAAAAGAAGAAACAGGAGAGAGGAGTGTGACGAGGAGATGAGAGAGAGGATAGGGAAGGAGGGTGGGGAAGAAGACAGGGACGAGAGAAAGATGAGGCGGGAGAAGGTGGAGGAGGAAAGAGGGTGATGTTTGTGGAGAAGGAGGAGGTTTCATGGAGTGTGACCAGACGAGGTGGCGAGGTATGGGATATCGACACAATTTATTTCGTAGAGCAAATTGTAAAAGACATTTCTGAGACTATTTGTAGTTGTAAAACATTATATATTAGCCCCATGGCAGAATCAGCGCGATGCGCAACGTAGACCATTGAAGGCCTCCGCAGACAAATTTTGACCAAATTTCTGCCATTTTGTCAATTTTGACCGATTTTAACATTCCAATACACCATTTTAATCGTCTCGACGAGACCTTTCCATTGGTGGAGTATCAAGATCAATAGGATAAAGCAGTGACAAGTTATTCCATAAAAACCAATAAACATGTGGGTAAACATATGATAAAAACATATTAGCTGCAGACAAATTTTTTTCGACAATTGGTGTCGCAGACAGTTGCAGAAAGTTCTGCCTCTGGGTATATTAGTACAACCGACCCGTTATGACAGTTGACATGTTCCTAATGAATTTTCCCGTCGTTCGATTGGTAACTCAGGAAGGAAATAAATTTAATTTTACTTTTACTGGCTTTTATGCTCCTTTTTTTTTCCAAAGTCACAAAACGTGAGGTTCTTACACATTAGATAAGAAATAAATACAATCAGTCTCATTGTTTGATGAAGTTCTACACCCGAAAGCCAATTAAAGGACGAAAAGAGGTAACAACATGGCCGACATCCTATTACGAATGGTCTTCATGCAAACAGAATTAGAAATTAATTAGAAGCCAAGCCAGGAAGGACTAGGAGGGTGTAATAAATGTGTGGTTTTATCATCCATGTGTACGTCCATGATTCAACAAAGTAAGTTTCTTTTAAAATCAAAATTACTGGCAACAAACGCTGGTTTTCGTTCGCTTCGCTCGCCCAATCAGGGAATCTCCCTTATCACTGTATAACCTGTTTAGATGACTACGTATTTGGTCATAATTCGTCATTAGTGTCATCCCAGACTCGCACTTCCCGTTTGCATTAAACTAAGATTCATGGAGAAACCTGGATCGGTTCATTTGTCTGTCATGTGTGGGTCCATGATTTAATAACAATTTTGCACATACTGGCTAACAAAAGTTGATTTTCGTTCGCTTCGCTCAATCAATCTCTGCATTCCCTTTACCACCGTAAAATCTCCCCCCCCCCCCCTTCTTACCTGGAGCGACAGCATGGTTGTCACCGAATTTTTGTAACGGTCACTGAACAAGTGTTTAATTCCAGTTTGCCGTCCTTTTTTCCCCTTGCCTTTTGGGAAACCCGTATTGTGTAATTTTTGTGAACAACTGTGAACTATTGCTTATATGTAGCATCATTAGCATTACATGTGTTTAATCTGACCCAACGCTTTCCAGTTGACGTTTGCTGACTTGCATTGTTGCCTAATTATAACAATATTTAAAACAATGTTAAGCAATGAAACTGATCATTCAGGGATCCATAATTCCGAAATGGCACGACCAATCAAAATTCTGCGTTAAGGTGCAAATCTGCACCATGGTGAGCTGTTCATAGGAACCATCCGCGCCATCACACACACACACCAAATATTAACGGAGCAATATTAACGGAGAAATATTAACGGAGATTGGGCTCGGTAGGTTTTTCTCGTAACTATATCTTAAAAGGTGGCATAGTGAACCCGACAAACAGAATCAATACTACACAAAGGCCTGAAAAAGAAAAAAAAACACGACAATCTCTCTTAATTAACGTGTCCTACAAAAGCCCACTGAGTCTGAATGGAGTAAAATAGAACCCGGATGTTTGAAAGTAGTACGCCATTCTTGTTTCCTGCACATGCAATACCATTCCGTAAAGCTGAATGTGCTTTATTCAACCATAGGCTACCAAAATGGATCAACGTCACCAACAAACTAAACCAAACCAAACGACGGTAGTTAACATTATTATACAGTATTACAGATGCCTTTTTTTTTACATTAGTTTCGTTCTTGTTTTTTTTTTCGGCTTTCCCCCACTTTCATTTTGTATTCGTCCATTGTTATCCACATTTTTTCCAAAAGACGTTTAGATTACGTAACCAAAATGAAATAGAAGAGACGATACACGAGGCATCCAAATACCCAAGCGGCAGACGTTAAGTGGAAGAGGTACCACCATTATGACACGTTTTTTTTTTGCCGCGTGAGGGAGGAAACCGGAGTACCCGGAGGAAACCTAGCGCAACGGACGGGAAACAATCAGAGGAAAACCCATACATGCACTTCCCTTCACCAGGATCAAACCCGGGTGTGTACGAAGCCAGAGATGTACAGCTGGGACCAGGACGCCTATCGAATCTGACGCCCCAGTGCTCGCAGCTACCCGTGCACCATTGTTTTGTACCCGTCAAGTTTGTAGGATGGTGTAATCTAAAAAGAAGAAAACAACATAAAACCCAACAAACCCAAACGTCCCCCCCCCCCAAAAAAAAAAAACGGGCAGGGGTTGAGTTTTACAACTCCGATGCTGTCAACTTGGTCTGTTACTCCCTGAACGAGCCAATGTGAAGTGACATTCATTCTCTTTTAAAGGCTTTTTTTTGTTTTGTTTGTTTATCTTGGAGGACGCAGTCATGTAAGTAAGCCAGCCATCCATAACGATCACAATAAATGGATTAGAGTTGCCGTTTAATTTGGAGAACCTGCTTTTCTCTTCACGCATGTTCTATCTGTCCAAGACGACGCCACCGACCACCAAGACATTTGCTGCTGGAAACTGCGAACACTCAAACTGCGAGCGGATTGAAGGGAATTGGAATTAGATATACTAAGCAAACAAAAACAAAATAAACAAGGTGGCCTTGGCAACGAAATACTAACATCACACTTGGTATGGAACAAATCAATAAAATAAACTCCACAAATCCCAAACATTTATAATTTTCAATAGTGTGCATTGAGCAAGCAAATGTTGCAGTTCAAACTAACCTATTTAGGCCGTTGCACAATACACATCCCTCTCCTTAAAGCGCCATGGCTTCGGCGGGGAGCACGTCAACCGTCCAAACCTTCAAAGTCTTTCAGTCTACCCTGTCCAGCAGATCTGGGACAGACTATGACAGGATCCCTTTTCAGACGGCTGGACTGCATTCTGTCACCACTCAGCAACAATACTTGCACGGAAGAGGCATCAACCACAGCGGGCCTTTACCAAACTTCAAAATTGTCCCATTTCACTGAACTGATGTATTTAAATGTCAAATAGCTTACGTATACTTGACAATTGGATTGTTTACACACACTCGCTTCACATATTTAAAAAAAAAATTCGGCGACAAAGAAGAAATCGCCCATGCATCAATGAAGAAACATGTAAAACAAGGATAAAATGCCTTTTATTTTTTTTTTATTTATTTCCCTAGTTAAAATTAGTAGCGAGGATTAGCAATCTACGATCAGTGTAGAAAATACACGTGATATGTCCGATGGTTGGACACAAACGTGAGTTCTCACACAGCAAAGTAACGACACTTAATACAGCTTACGCAACAAAGGTGTGGACGGGTTTTAATTCGTGCATGGCCTTTTATAACAATTACATGTCATGTGACAATCAATGTCACATGTCTATAGTAGTATAATGTAATGGTGACGTATGGCACACTCCTGAGGCTAGAATTAGTGTGTTAAGCTATGGATGGAGGGTTAACATGATCTATACCACACGCCATGGCTGTTTGCTGTGACGTTCATGTCACATGACTGGGCCAGTCCAATCAGACGGCCAAACAGCCGTTGTTCTCGTTCGTCATTGGCTAACTCATGGTGACGTCACGGCAAACAGCCATTGCGCTTGGTTAAGTATTGCTAACGTGTGGTGCCATACGTAACGACACCACAACACGCAACTCAGTCTCCAATATTTAAAAAAATGAAAAAAAAAAAACAACTATAAAAACAGAAAAACAATGCTGTTGTCGGTTGTATTATAACTATATATATAACTCGTAAAACACGAAGCGTACAACAAGAAAGGTAAACAAAAGCATAAAATGCAATTTACGTAGTGGTTTTAGATAGAAACACTAGGTCCTCGTAGCAGTGATACCGTGTTCAATCTTGCAAGCCAAAACTGTGAGGGGGCGGTGGTTCGACTTTTCCCGAGTAAATCTGCCTCAGTGGCAATCAAGCCCACAATTTACGGTGAAACATGAGGCAAAAAACAACAGAATCGATGGTGGTTCATTCCTCTTAATACTTGCCTTGTGCCTTTAAAGGCTCGAAGTTTACATGCCGTCACCTTCTATTCTATCCTATTTTCTGGGATAATCCACTTTAAAAATACGCTGAATAGGTTTTAATCCAATAGATGGGTGCGGGGGAAAAAACCCACTCGTGTTACGATTAGCTGGTCCAGGCATAGGGTACCTCCGCGTGCAACACCTTTCCACGATTGTGAAGTGGTGAAGTGGATGTCTTCTTCAAGCCAAGGCCGACTTGAGTAGAAATAACGTTTCGCTACCTGACTCAAAAGCAGTTCAAGCGTGTGCCGGTAAGTTGATGCCTTTGAAAATTAACCGTTGAAAAGGGTTGCATTTGAAAATTGAAAATTCAGTTGCGAAGAAACACCTTGTTGCGTATACTAATCGCGTAGATCGTGCGAGATGTCGCATCATAATACCCTGATGATGATCTAGCTTAATTTTAGACGGTTTGCACGCAAATTTATGTGGGACAATGTGAAAGAGCATTATTATTATATAGGCGTGAGGAAATTGGACCACGCAGGTGCCATCGTAAAATCTAACCACCAATATGCTGTATCTAAACACACGGACGTTATGAACCATGTTGTTGATGCGGCAGAAACCAAGATATTGTATCGTGATTCTGTTGAAAAAAATCAGAATGCAGTTGGAGTCGTACACTATTACAGTCAACAAAGAGAGGGTGATGAACACTGAACCATTTTAATGTGGAAAAGTGGCGTGAAGTATTTGAAAACTTGCCAATAAATAATCTATAAAAAAATTTTGTGGTGGACGAAAAGCTAATTGTAAAGATCAGTGAACCAGCGTAAAGGATCCAACATGGCGGCCCACACAGCATAAGCCCATTTCTGTCCTTGTATTTTTATTCATTATCTGTATTTATTGTAAGTATGAAACGGGTGGAAGTGTATGGTTGATTTCCAGGTACTCTTCTCTCATTGTACGCATGTTGTGTGTGGGTGACCACGGAAATCATGCATTTGCAATCATATTTCCGAAAATTAAATCTCTGCCTTGTATGGTTGTGGTTTTTTTCTTCCGGGTGAGTCTGGACTTTGTTATCTCTTTTACAACCACAAATTATTTGAGTTTCGGGGTATAGCATCCAAATTATGTTTCAGGCAGTAAAACCACACTCGCCGACTTGCCTTTGCAATCTCGCAGCTAGAAATCATGCGAAATTCCAACATGGCGGTGTTTGAGGTCTCCGGCTCGAATACATTCAATTGTGAGTTCAGAACCGGCTGAGAAATTCTTTCGTCAAGAAGAATTCTTCATCTTACCGTCACGGATTATAAGACTGCAAGCATTTATTCAAACGATGTCGGATATTGCTACCAGGTATAGCGTTGTTACCTTGCAGCGACACTTTTGCCATCGCGATTAAATTCTGCTGCTAGAATGCATAGGCGAGTCGTTACGTGAATGCGCCCATTCAGGGGGGGGGGGGGCTAACACTGCAAACGAATCGAATATTGACCAATCAGAAACGAGATCGATACAATGGTGGGGGGGGGGGGCGTTGATTTATTTGCATTAATTCACTGTGTCAGGTGGGCGAATTTATATTGCATACGGAATTATAATTCTACAAAATATAAGCTTTAGAAAAATAGTGATTAAGGCTTCTACGTATCTTAGCAAGTACGTAAATAAATTCCTGCTTTATAGTCAAAGTTGTAATATCTTGTAGTTTATTGCTGCCAGGTGAAAGAGTCGATACGATGACGAATCGTTCTGGTGACGATTGGGGTGAAAAACGCTGCCAATTCGTGATGTGTGGGAACAACGAGAATTTATTTTATTTTATCTAACCGGGTTAATTTTCGAAGGCACACCAGAAGGTGCCGCGTCAAAATGCCACCGGACAAAATGCCACCCTCTACCGAAAAAATGCCACTCAAAATTTTTTTACTGATCTTTTTTAAAAAGTCACAATGCGTAAACATAGTCACAATGTATAAACATTTTTTTAAAGTCACAATGACATCGTCTCGTCTAAGCTCGGATTGCCATGCCACTTCACTTTTTTTTTTAAAGTTTTACAAATTTTGCAGGTTGTTTATTTGCATATCCTGGGTTCATGGCTAGCATCATTTCCCCAAGTGCTAGAAGTTTATATCTAAACGTATTTTAAACGCAGTAGCTCCCTGAATTTCATGCAAATCACGCCACGACACCGAATGGATTTTTTCTTATGCCTATAACGATAAAAGAATACCGCAGTGCTGGTTATTTTATTATTTTAATGCCTGTTATTTCCTTCCTTCCTTCCTGCACACTTTTTTTTGGGGGTTATAAAAATTGTCTTTTGACAACGTGATTTCTATACCATGGGAATAAAAAGTCAATTAGTTTTTGCAAATGAGATCACTTGTGTTTTAAATGACGGAATACATGGTCCTCAAACGTGCCGTAGTGCCACTCAGTATTGTTTAAAAGTTGGTAAAAAAAAATTATTAAAACTGAAGCGCTGGTTACGATCATTCAAGTGGTCATCGTGGCTGAGTTGTGAGAGAGCTCAGCCTGGTTGCTGAAGGTTTGCGGATCTGGTCGAACCCCTGGAAAGGGGACCTTAGCAAAGTCCCCGCCAGGACTGCCGGCCAGGGTAGCGTGAGAGGCTACCATGCTCCTACAGCGGCTATGGGAACTATTCTGGCCAATCTTTCGGCCCCTACGATGATCGGAGGTTTCCCGGATCGAATCCCCGGGTTGGCACCCCCCTTTACCAGATATTTCCTTTTCTAAAAGTCTGATAATGTTCAAAATTGAGCCAGTTCAGCCATTCAGCCATAAAAGAGTTGCTTCGGCTGACTTAAGGCTCAAAGAAATTAATTTAAAAAAAAATTCAGTATGTTAAATTTTCACGGGATCGTTATCTGCTCGTCCAAACTGTTGTACGGTCTCTGCGCGTTGTGCCCCCGATGATAAAAAAAAAAAGAAGTCATTGCAACATTCCTATGAAAAGAATTCTTAAACATTCGGCGTAAGAATATTAAATCCATACCTCATACTCCATTCTGTATTCTTGATGATTGTCACCAAAAAATTGTGAAGTGGCATTTTATCGGTAGAGGGTGGCATTTTGACGTGTGGCCTTCTGTCGGGCATTCCCCCAGAATTGCTTTGGTAAAGTAAGTTTCTGGCGATGGCGAATCAACTAGCCAGGATCCTATACCACGCGCCATGGCTGTTTGCTGTGACGTGCATATCACGTGACTGGGCTAGTCCAATCAGACGGCCAAACAGCCGTTGTTCTCGTTCGTCATTGGCTAACTCATGGTGACGTCACGGCAAACAGCCATTGCGCGTGGTTTAGAAACGAAACCCACAGCTTCTCTCCCGGAGTACCTTGCGACAGGGTTGGAATATGAACCGAAAGTTACAACGTGGGAATTTCCATGTGCATTGAATACGTCATGACGGTATCAATAATGCAGATTCCTTTTAACATAGTTTCCTTATAATTTACCCCCCCCCCCCCAATAAAAAAAACCCCAACAACCCTTTACCCTCCTACCTATAAAATTTAGTCAATTCAAGCTAAATTATGAACAACTGTCAACCTAATTTCGTTACAAACATGGTTTACGCCCATTCAGTTGTGATTTAACGATTAAACAATTTTCTGCGGTTACCCTAGCTGTAGTCATGGAGACCCTACGATATACGACAGGTGGAACAGTGACTAATAAATGGCTGAATAGCCAACCACTGACGACAAATTATTTCATTACATCGTCGCCATGCAGGTAAAAAGGTTTGGCAGATCGATTAGGGGGGAGGGGCGGCCTCCTGCCCCCAAGACCAACACGACGTATCGTAACAGGGAATTTAAATCCCGTTTCCGGAGACAAGGTCAATAAAAATATTGCTCACTGACTCGGCAGGGTTTTTCTTGTTTTTTCTTGTAATAGTTTGCGGAATCGGCGTTTGGCGTAGAAAATTACAACTTGGTTGAGGTAAGGAGTATATTACGAACAAGGCATCATAGACGGTTAATTGATCCCATAGCGTAGATGCAGAAAGTTCGGTTACTGGGTAACGTGGTTACTGCGGGACAGCAACACATTGCGAGCTAGGTTGCGAACAACTTCTGTCTACGACTGGAAACCTCCATTTCCTAGCTCACTTTGGCCTCCAAGCTGACCAAATCTTAATCTTAAGCTTAAGAAAAGAGGGGGGGGGGCAGGTCATACTTGAGAACTTTTTTGTGAATGAAAATTGACCCTAAATCGCACATAACGATATATAGGTCACCATTAACTAAGCATGAAAAAAAAATTAAAAGTCTAAACATGCAGCTCGAGCTTTGTAAAGGATTCCTGGAAGCCGCGGGCCCCCCCCCCCCCAAGAATAAAACAAGCAAGCACAGCCCAGTGGGTAGAGTCCTAGTCTCCCAACTTAGAGAACGTCGGTTTGTATCGCGTGACTTTAACAGTACTTTAAAAAAAAGAAATGTTCAGGAACTTAAATTTCAGACAATATATACAGTACAGGGTTAACAGGGACGATTGGTAATGAAATTTCAACCTTGTGATTGTCGTGATCGAATACGATGCAATGCTTTGCATTATCTGCGATTGTGGTTTAGTTTGAATTTAAAGAAAAAAAAACTATTTACAAATAAATTTTTACTTCATGTATATGCGTGGCATTGCTCGGTGCTTATTCAATGTCAGGGATGCTGCCGTGGGTACCAGCTTTTTTCACATTCTCACTTTTAATTTTTTTTCTCATTTTTCACATACCCGTTTTTCATTTTTTCACATTTTTCTCATACCTGTCTTCTATTTTTTCATATTTTCCACGTACCTACTTTCATTTTCGTATATCACCAGTTTCACATTTCTTTAATAAAAATTTTTCTTTTCCAGTAACCATGGTAATTCCCCTGTAATTTCACTCAAGAGAGCGAAAGCAAATTTAAAGCGACTCTGCCCGTAAACCAACCAATTTTCTTTTGTGTGTTCTAACCACAGGCATGCCTACGTAATTCCAGGCCCAAAATTAGGGCGGATAATTTGATTGTTTTTAATTCGTTTGTGCGTTTTGCCTTTTTTTCGCACAGACAGTCGTATTTTTCACATTTTTCACATTATTTTGCCACTGGCAAATTTTCACATTTTTTACACCGGCAGCATCCCTGCAATGTGGAATGCATCTTGTGAGTTTCGATAAGTTATAGTTATTAAACAAGGCTGTTGTGCATGTACCTTCCAACATTTCCTATTTATTTCAAACGACGATGCTCCATACTCAAACGGTAACTATAGGTTACTTCGTTTATTGTCTGCTTTTATAACAGAAGGTCGTGATGGTTTTTGATGCACCGTTTGCAACACTGAGACAGGTGTTTGTTGCAAAAGGCGCCTATCCCGTCTGCTATCCCGTATTTTTGCGCACACTGGTTTAAACAAACGCTGATTTTCGTTTACTTCGCTCACTCAATCAGTGCATCCCCTGAGCTGGATGGAATCCATGCACTTACATATGAATGTTTCAGCCAGTGTAAGTGCTCAGGGAATAGACGATCGGTTTCAGGTACAAGTACTCAATTCCAATTTATTCCTTAATGCTAGGCTAGGGGACCAAGCACAGAGCATCACATATTAGGCATCAGTTCAAGACAAGCTCGTACTGACCCTAAGCCCAGAGAGGTCCAACCGTTTCGTTCGACCTCTCCCCAACAAGTCCTCGATCGAGTGCTGCAGATCAGTATTTATACGATCGCGAACAATAGATCTAGCCTCAGGGTTTACGTCACGTGACGGCGAACTGCATAGGTCCGGTTCCTGCTGGTTTAGCCAGCAGGCCACCGTTTATACAAAGGAGCTGGCGCTCTGCCAACTGGCGCACGAGGCGGCAATTGAGAGGGCGCACAGCCACTTCACGTAATAGCAAGGTACACTGCATGGTGTTTGCCATGCAGCGCATCTTGTATTTCATGTTACGCACGTTACATCTCCCCCTCCCTAAGTGTTTGCTTAGGCAAGGAGAGACCTACCTTATATGATACTCATAGCCCCTGCCCTGCAAAAAGTTTTTTAAAGAATTTCATTGAAAAAATTTATTAAAAAAAAAAAATTACTTAAAACTATACAGAGCTTCACGACACCAATCACAGAGTTCCTTTCCTCGTACCCCTTAGTGGTGGTCGGCGACTAGAAATCTAACTTACTCTAAAATATTTTCAAAATGTACGACATTGTGGTGTTTGCAGGTCCACACGAGAGATGCTTAACATAAATCACATTTAAATGGCTTCTTTCCATTTTGAGTTCAAATTACTGGCTATTTTGCAGGAAGTTCAAAGGCTTCAAGTTTAAAGTTGCGAGTTTTGCACCCACAGTTCATGGCTTCCACAATAAAAGAATGTTTCCATTCGCCACATTTAAACGGTTTCTCTTTCCAAAAATAAAGTTTAAAAAAAAACTGCTAACACGCACTGCATACACTGCACTCAAGTGGCTTTTCACACCACACCGGAATGACGCAAAGTTTTGCTCACTCATCCTCACTCTCACATTCCATGAGCAGATCATCGTTTTCTATTAGGAAACGCTCATCTGTTTCTCTCTCATTGGCAACCGCCAATTCACCAATTCGCTGATCCAGCAGGGCACGAGCAGCTAGCACTTCCTCATTCGGCACATCCAGGATTGAAAGTTCCTCCAATTTAGCCGTCGACGGTCCTGGTACCGGTGTGTCCTCATTTTTGGCTGCAGCATCGGTTGTGCCCCCTTGGGGCGCCACAAAGACCATATTGTGAGGTGGCACACCCCATGGATTTGCCATGGGTACTGGGAAATCGTTTGCAAACTTCGGAGTAATCCTGGTGGCGGTCGGATGTCCAGGTTTTCCCAACTGCAGTGGATACCCTTGCAGCTCCTCGTTCCAGTATTGTGTTGACATGGTGGCGCTGGATTTTGTAAAAAAAGCACTTCCGGCCTTTTTCTCCCGTCCAAACCTGGGCGGCCACGTGTTGGGTGCGAGGGGCAGACGTCTGGGTACCTCGGTCCTCCAACTTTGGACGTTTTGGCGCATTCCCCATCTTTCTTGCTTCTTTAGACCTCTGGCGGCGTTTGGAAGTTTTTCTTGATGTCCCAGGGGTTGGGTGGGGGGTGCCCGGAGCGTTGGGCCCCTTGCCACCCGGCGGCTCCCCTTTCGTGGCTTGCTTCATCTCCGACATCTTTCTTCCCCGCTTTCTGCCTCGGAATTTTTGTTGTTGCGCCTTCTGTCCCTCTCCAGATGTTGACGCCTGCTGTCCCTCCACCTCAACTACGGATTTGGCTTCCTCTGGCTTCCGTTTGTAGTTGCCATACCCGGCCTCCTCCTTCTTTG
>JAHWFP010093579.1:0-58410 GCA_023313725.1 Lithobius niger | reverse complement strand
TTTGAGTAGAAATAAAACTACAGTAATTATATGGAAAAATGCAGATTGGAAAAAACAAAATGACCGACTTCCTGTATTAAGCTACTCATTTAAAATGTCCAACACCCATTTTCGGACACAACATATGTACCGGTACCTAAAAATCAGGAAAAGCTTTAGTCCACCAGAAGGGTGCTGGATCTCAAAATTTTGAGCACTGGATCAAAGACTACTATTTTGTTTACCATTACAGCACTGCTGGCTATAACCACAGTATACTGCACAAGTGAAAACTGCTCTTCAAATTTGTCGTATATGTAAATGATTGTAATGCACCTTCGTTGTAATGGGCAAAACTTTACCATTTCAACAGTCCTGATAGCTGCTGCTTTCACATGCTCTTCTGCCACTGGTCCCATATCAGCTTGCAGCAAAATATAAGGGACAACATTGAAGGCAAAATTCAGTTGATCGATAGGGGCAAAGTATTTGCGAGCATATGTCTGAAGAACGGATGTCATCATACCTAACAAATAAAATCAGACACATTTAGACTTAATTATGGCACACATGAATAATATAAAATTCTTGAAATACTTACCTTTATTTTGGCTTATTTCGTTAATTGTGATCGATGCCTGTCCAATATACCTAAAGTTTCTTGCTACTAGTAAGCTACGTCCTCAGGTGCTTTTGAACAACTGAACGCAGTGCTTCGCAACCGTTTCATCGCATTTTCGCTTGGATCCAAACGTTCGATAATGGGTGTGGCCGGAGGGAGGGATTATTTAAAGGTAAATATTTTAGTATAAGTAAAAATATAAATTTATGATTAAAATTTCGTTTTCACTTGAATCTGAAAATACTTCCTTTTATTTTAGCTGACTTTGCCCAAAAGGAGGTGGGTCGAATCCAAACCTCAGCTAAGATAGTACGAAACGTCTCTTACACCATAAACAACCAACCTACACTAGATTCTAGAAATACAGACCTTCTGATCCGACTTACCAAGGAGTTCTCTAACTGGCAAAGTAGTTCATGCAGTTACATCATCCTACAAGTTCCATGTAGTATTGGCGGTCCATATCTCCCTGAGCATGCTGCACGTACCAACTGCAAATGCCCATGATGCAAAGAATGCTGGTGGGCCTTGATATCTTCTGGTACGTCTTAAGCAATTTATGGATGAATTGGTATGCCCGTTTAATTGTTGCACATATTCATTGTGTCATTTTTGCAGTGAATGTGTTCTGTTCATCGTGCCTCGTTGCGATGAAGGTGCTATTGCCAAGAAGAGTGGAGTTATTCCAGTTCTTCGTTGCTCTCTTGTACTGCAGATACGTCCAAATAAAACCTCAGGTCTGTTGTGGGACACTGTAGTTGCTCTTCATACTCGTTAACTAACTTGGGACTGAAGTGCACCAAAATCCCTATTGATCTTAGGAAGTTGGCTCGGAAGAAAATTACCCTGTAGCATCGCTATAACGCAAATCGTTCCATTGACATCTTAACAGGAATGTTTGGTATTGGCTGAAAGCAACCCTGCATCCCTTTTTCATTTTTTTCTGTCAAAAAACCGGTGTTTCAAGATCTATACCTCCCCTGAAGGTGAGAGACAGTTATATTACTGACACGGCTGCTAAAGCATCTGTCCTAAATGAGATTTTTTGCCGAAAATGGTATCATCGACAATAATTTTATTCCAACCATGAGTATTTATAATCAATTAGCCAGGGACCCTTGTACCATGGTGTAAATTAAATCCAGTGATACGCTTTCAGCTCTCACTACCTTCAGACCAAGCCAAACGGTTGTGCCTGACGGGTTTTCTGCCCACTTCTACAGAGAAATCCGTTCTCAAATCTGCGGTCCTTTAACTTACATCTTTAAGCATTCACTTACTTCTGGCAGATTGCCTTCCACCTGGTTGACGGCAAACATGACACCTATCTTTAAGAAGGGTAACTCTGCTGATCCACACAATTACGGTCGCACTTACGGTCGTCCCCTGTAAAGTGTTAGAGAAATGTATTCGTGATAAGATGCTCTGGTACACGTACAACCAAGCATCACCTAATTAAGGACGACCAATTTGGTTTTATGCCAGGTCGCTCCTCTACATCCAATTACTTTCCGCATTAGACTGCTGGACCCAAGCATTGGATATTGGCGTACCTTCTGACGAAATCCTATTTGACTTTAAAAAATCATTCAAATCGGTGGTGCATAGTAAACTCCGTTTCTGTTCGTCTTCTTCCTGAATGATTTATGCTGTAACTCTGAATCTGTTGAGCAGGAAAAATTCGCAGACGACCTCAAGGTGCATTTGGTTACCCTAAGTAGTTTAAATAATGACATAATCCGAGCCGAAATCACTATCTTTCTCAGTGGGCAAAGGACTGGCAACTTCCAATCTCTGAAGCCCAGTCGAAATGTTTCCATATTGGAAACCTAAATCTTGGCTATATTTATGATATAGAGGGTATCAGCATGCCAGATGTTAATTTGGTAAAAGATCTGGGTGTCTAGTTCGATTCGAGCTTAAAATTATAGACTCATTGTGCACATGTTACAGCGAATGCAGGGCGTCGTTTGCGGTTGATTCAGCAGATTTTTATTTCGGGCTGCACTGTAACAACATTGCTTGCTTTTAAAGTTTATGTTAGACCTCTTTTGGAGTACGCGAACCCAATTTGGTCTCCACACCTTCGGCGGGATATGAGCATCTAGAATCGGTTCAGCGTAGGTTTACTAAGTCACTAACTGAACGAAACATTTGCCTTATTATTTACGGCTCAAAGCACTGGGTATAGACGCACTGGATTTGCGCCACTTAAAGGCCGATGTTTTACTAACTTTCAAGATTCTGCGTGGTCTGCTTTTGGTCGATTTTTCTTTATTTGAGCTCAGTATCTGTAAATTGGACTAGCGGTCACAGCCTAAAATTGAGCGTACCTAAGACACGATTGACTTGCCGCAAAAATTTCTTCACCGTTAGGGTGGTCCCCTTCTGGAATTCACTGGAGGAGCACATGGTTATGGCGCCGACGGTGCCTGCATTCAAGCGCCATCTAAACAATACGGATCTGACTCGCTTCCTCAAGAGGCCTAGGAACCAATCTTGTGGCAGGCATTGATCTTGTTTTCTTCCACTGGACATGAACGTGATGGCTAGCAGTCACTGCATCAATTTATTTTTCCTATTTCACCGCATCACTTTTTATTGACAATTGACCTAATCTGGTCAGGCTCTTTATCCTTTTTAGGCTAACAGTTAGTGGCTATTCAGCCCTTGTTAGTCCTGTTGCTACTGCAACGATTTAATTACAGGTTTAGTCAGGTCCTTGGGGCACTACATCTGACACTGAATTCCGGGGTATAGCAAAGTGCAATGCTTTTCCATTGGAAGACTCCCTTGTCATTGATGGCATCCTCTTCCCCTGGTGGCTTGTCCCCTCAGATTTAGGAGGGATTTTCCTTGGATTTCTTAATCAAATCTACTTTGACTTCCTCCTCTTCTCTGGAACCTATGTATAATTCTCCCCACTTCCTCTTTGGGGTCCCAAAGATTGCTGGGCTTTCGTGTCTGAACTTAAGGCCCAGCATTCTATGTAGGGGGTTTCATCCTATGTAGGGGGTTTTCTGTTTCTGTTGAGCAATTTTCTTACAATTTAAGAGGCGCCTGTGATACTCAGCCTTTGCTGAGTTTTCTTGTGTTTTAGTATGCGATGGAAGAATTTGTAGATGTAAATTAACTTGTGTTGCGTTTCGATAGTTGCCTTCTGAGCCAACTTTGCCATTTCGCCAGCATCAACCAGCCATTCGGTACGCAGTACGATTGGATACTGTGTGATCCAGTCCTGCTTGGCCCATGATTTTTGGACCAAACTTGCAGGGCAGCAGACGCGGGATAGCTTAGGGTGATTTCTGTGACATGCTCCTGTAATCCTGTTGTCAGATGGTCTATGAAATGTTCCACGCATTAAGACTTGAGGACATGCTAGTGGCCCCTCGGCATGGCCCAAGTAGCATTTCACATTCTGTCTGGCATCCCTCCCAAAAAGTCCACTCCACCAGCAAGGAACTTGCAGGAGTTCCGATGGCTGTGTTACCAGTACGCCAGACAGCGGCAGCTTTTTACTAATGGGTCGTTGTCAGAAGTTGGCGTGGGATGTACTTGTGTGCATGAGGGAATGACCATTTCCCATCGTCTTCCATTAGGCTATTCTGTGTTTTTGGAGGAGCTTATAGCACTCGGTCTGGCTGTTGAATGAATCTTTGATCTTCGGGGGATTCATTTTATCATCTTTAGTGAATCCATGAGTGCCCTGAAGTTCTTGGAGACATGCAACCCTCGGAATCCCTTGACACAATGAATCCAAGCTCTGCTTTTCCACTTGCCTAGTCAGCCGAAAACTGATTTCCTACTGGATCGCAGGCCATGTCGGGATCGCTGGGAATGAGCACGTTGATGCTGCAGTGAAAGGATTCCTTTCTGGTCCTCTCGATAGTCATCTGTGCCATTTTCCCTGGGAACAACTTTCCAGCTCTACATTTTAGATTGTTCACTGCTTGGCAAGCCTTGTGGGACAAACAATAAATTGTGGGTTATTAAAGACACTGTCCAGGAATGCCACTCGGCTTCTTGCCACAGTCGCTGGGAAGAGGTGGTATTAACTCGTTTGCGTATTGGTCACACCCACCTTACTCGTTGCTTCTTTTAAGGGGGAGGGGTGTTATCCTCCTGAACCTGTTCTGGGTTTTTCAATATTTTCAGGAGGTACATAATGATATACAATAAGATCTAAATCTGGGGTTTGCATACCATCTGTAATATGTGGTGCAATGGCATCCTGGACCACTGCACTCCGAAGTTGGTGCTAATGACCTAGCTGTCGACGTGCCATTAAGCCTCAATCACCCCTCCCCATTTCCTTCTTTGCTGGCGATTTGATCTTGTCCTTCATTTAGGGTGGAAATATCCAAAAGCTTCCCATTAAACAAGCAAGTCCATGCTTCCCCGCATATCCGTGGGGTGCCCCAATGAGATCTGAATCTCTCCTCCGTAGGACAGAGTTTGCTGCAAAATTACGTGTGGCGAGACGCCATCGAGAGGAAACATAACTGCCATAACCAAACAAACAGTAACCAAATAGCATATTAAGCAGACAAGTATTAATGTCCTATCGAACCCTACCTAAAATGCGACGAAAATTAGAGGACAATACAAGTTTAGTCGAGACTATACAAAAAAGGTCATTGTATCTCAATCAGCTGTTTCAAGATTTCTACCAACACTGCTGAGCATTGAGCAATGCCAGGCTGAGAAATTGTTTCCTTTTAATTGTTGTTCCCTAGATAATTGACTACGTATGGTATTATCAGATAATTTTTTGCCTTGGTTCCACGATCTTATTTTTCATGCATCATGGTACTCCTGTTCAGATCAATTTTCTTAATCACTCGTTGCATTCCCTAGCAGATAAAAACAGTGTTTTTTTCAGTTCGAAATATCACGCGTGATTATCGAAAAATGATCGATACTAAATTCAACCCTTGTACCATTACCACTGGTAATTGTTTCAGAGGTAAACACGACCAATACTACAACGCAGGCTGCCTAACCGCCAACAAATGACACTCCCTCTCTTTTATGCTACATTTTAATTTCCTTTTCCTGAATCCGTAACTTCTTAATTCTATGTAGCTCAGCCAGCAGTACCGAACACATGCAGTGGCAGAAAACGTAATATTGAAGGCTTTAGTACACTGTAGACTAAATTCGTTTTGTAGGAATATATATATATTTTAACGCGAGTAAATAAAATTAAGGTTACACAAAGATGAAGAAAGATGTTTAAAAAATGCATCTGATATTTGTGCCCCTAGATTGGGAAGGGGGAGCAGTGCCTCCCCTCCTCTCCCCTATGCACCGTAAAAGTAGAAGTTTTTGGTTCGCTCCTCTGGCGAAAATTGCAACCCACTGCCACCTCCCCAGTAAAGTGATTGTAGCCTCGTCCCCCCCCCCCCACATCCGGGGTGCCCACTCACCCTCCAAAAGCTAAACGTTTTCTAACGTAGCCGGACACTGTGCCAGTTCGTTCCAGACAATTTTTAGACATGAACAAAGTTTGGCAAAGGAAAGATCATAGATGAAGTATTTTACCTTGTGGGAAAAAATATCCAGATAGCCAGTATGATTTTGGGTCCCCTTTCGTCATCCATTGCTGCGGGGAAAAAAGATTGTGAGTAAAAATCGTTTCGTCTATAAAGGCTGAACATCATCATACTTTCCAAGATTGTTTTGCTTCTCTTTCTTGTAAAGGATTTTAGCTTTTAATCAACTTTTGGTTGTGGAAATCTTCTGGTACACAGTAAAACCTTATTAAAATTTGGAATTTTAATACTATAAATTAGTTTTTATTGGCCCTAACATACTTATCGTTAGTTTTGGTTAAATAACTTAATGTTCAAAATGCCAAAATTTAAAACTTAAGATGGCAAAGATGAAATTCAACTTTTTTTAAAAAATTTTATAGTGACAATTACAAAAATTGGTGGTATTATGCCAATCCATATTACAAACAAATTTTACACTAAACTTTTTTTTAATTTCGGCCACACAAACTGGCTAATTAGCATAAATTATGCAAATTAGGCCTATAAGGAATTCCGTGATAACTATCATTCTAATTAGCATTTTAATTCAAACTGAACACCGAATTGTCACAAAAACTATAGAGAAGGCCAAGGCCACTTACTAACATCTTTGTCCTAAAATTAGTGGAAGTATTTTTTTAAATAATTTTTTATTAAATTAGCATAAATAATGTGCACCTTTACACGTAATTGAATCGAAAAGTGACTTTTTATGCTTTGACACTAATATCTGTTAGTAAGTGACCTTTACATATATTTGACGAGGCTACCTTCAAAATTTCAAAGAAATTCAACTAAAATTGCAGGAGTTACGCAGGAAAAACTTTAATATCATATCAAACACATGCAATTTTAGAAAATCGAAGTTAAAGATGACGAAGATGCAATTCACAGATTAGTGAATCCAGTCTTAATGATGCACCACACTATGTGCATTTAATTATTGGCATTCACAATATATTAAACCCATTGCATCGTTCAAATGTGTTTATATTCAACACGGGTGCCATGTTTTTTTCCGACGCAGGCACCGAGGTTTTGTTGCCATCAAATTCAGTTTCATCCACTTGCTTCGGCCTTGTAAAGCGATTTACCCTGAAAATTACTCTTTGGACTTCACTGTTGAGTACCTAAGCATTGTTTTACTTTTTTTTTTACAAGTAAATTCGTAAAAGAAAATGCACACAATGTTCGAAAACATCAAGCGAAAAGACGGACTTGTTCTTATTAGTGGGGCCCATTTTCTGTTCCGAACACCCTCTGGTGACGAATTCACTGACAGAATCCCAGAAACTACTGACAAGAGAACATCGTCATGCTATTCATTCTGGCCGATTCTGGCGTCAAAAATTATCGCTTTACTCCTATTATAAGTGAATAAAAACTAAATACTTTCCAAATTCCGATCAAACTTCCAGCGAAACTTCAGAAACTCGTATTTTATAAAAAAAAAATAATAAAAAAAAGCAACTACGTATTGACAAGAGGTTTTCACAGAAAGCAAGAGAAATAAATGGTGCATAATTTGCGATAAAAAAATAAAAATCGTAAAATAAATAAATAAATAAAAAAATATTTTCACCAATAATTACCCCTTTGCCACCTTAAGCTATACTTAGCTCCATCACCAAAAGGCGGCATATCTGTTCATGCCCAGCATTCACTGCCGCCAGGATTTCACAATTGCGCATGAACACTCCAGGTTCAGCATTAGCAGGGGAAGCGGATGGGTTAATACTAAAGATAAGTATTTTAAGATAGTAAAAACTGATTTACTGTATTAAATTCCGTTTTTTACTATCTGAAAAATATTTCCCTTTAGTTTAGGCTGCCCTTGTCCTATTGGTGGTTGATCAAGCCAAAAAACAGGAGCTTGCGCACATAGAAGAGCCTTACGTCATGTTTCGTTCTTTCTTCTGAGGCAGTTCTCTATTCGTCCAGAATTTCGAACACAACTGCCGACCATTATATGCTCTGTTAATTTGTCACCTCCTCTACAACCCCCTATGCCTCTCAGATAGTTGCTAATGAAAGCGTTTTTGTATTTCCAAGAGCAGGCTGAGACTACTTCACATGAGGACACCCCCAAGGCTAATGCCTAGGGATGAGGCCAAGGCTTGCAACTAGTGTGTAGTCAACGGGGAGGGAATCGATATGACTGGGGCCATGTCATAGGCACGTTTTCCACATATGAGTTTTGCTGGCGACACCGCACGAGGCACAAGGACTGATGGGTCTTTGTGTACGTGAAGGAATATGGGAATTTGAGGTAGGGATATTTTCTGAGTTTCCCAAAATATAGTTGGAATTTTTGTGCATTGTAAATAGCGACGTAGCGCACGAACCAGGCACTAGATGCGTTCTCCACTTGAAGGCTCCACTTGTCTATCGGAGCCAGGCAAGTTTCCTCGGACTTCTGGTTCTTGGCACGGAAATCGGCACCTTCGACCGGTCATTTGCAAAAAGGATATGTGTATCTGTTGCCAGCGTCCCTTAGATGACCGTTTTCTAGATCAGACTTTGTAGAGAATTTGTATGCAATGGTTTGTAGGATGTCCTGGAAAGACTTGAAAGCCCAAGTGGTTAGTGCATTATCAAAGCGGAGAAGTCCAGGCGAAGCTTTTATAGAATATAATATCTGTTTTTCAAGGTAGAACGAGACAAGAGTTCAGAGCAGAGTGACTTAAATCACAATTTCAAAAGTAGACATCGCACCATCGCAACGATGAAAGAGAACAAAAGTTAGCGAATGTTAATAAATTTGAATAAACTGGCCGATTGGTAACAACTAGACCAGCTTGAGAAAATTGTTCTGAAAAAACTGTCACAGTTGGATCTGCTGGGTGGCACGGATCATTACTATTTTCGCCTCACTGCTCGAACCATTTCCTCCTCTTTGTTATTAGCTCGCTAGATAGCTACTAGTCCGTTCAGCCCCATGTTAATTCCCATAGGGTGATTATTCAATGATACCGAGCTAGCGGGAAGGCTTCCAGCTATGAAACTGGGGAAATGACTGCAGTACGATACGAACTGCATACCTTTTCTGGTTTACAACCTAGAGGTGTAACGGGAATGGTGTGGGAGGGCGCTTAAGTACGAAAGTATTGTTATAACCATTGTTAGTATTGTCATCGTCTCTCATTGGACGGCCTAAGTTCGGACAATGGCAACGTGCACACTGACATGCGTATCTAGAAACATATTAGTGTTTCGTCACAAATCTAAACAATGGTGCCAAAGAAATTGTGTCCACGTCCAATTCAATCAAAACAAACAAAATGTCAAAATAAAGCCTAAAACTGGTAAAAAGGCTACCAACATGAGAATGGTTCGATCTTAGAAAAAATTGATATGAACTAAATAAAAATTAAAACAAAAAATTAAAACACAACAAAAAACTGATAAAGAGGCGACTAGAATGGTTTGGCCTCTCAAAGGAGTGAACATTAAATAAGCAATTTAAGCTTAAACTACAAGAAATTGTTTTGGAGATAGTAAGAAATAAACTTTTCCTTGTTAAAAAACTTTTTTTATGGCAACGTTAACCTTTTTCGTGATCCAACTTTTCACAGTCTTGCAACAGATTTTACCTTTTGTGGCCAATATGTTTGTGGCTGTCCACCAAAAACACTAACTAAGGACACCCAACCAATGCTTCGCAAAATACTTCTCCTTGAAGTGCTGTACACTTTTAACTGCACTAATCCTAGTAATCTTCCCCCTGCCCCCTCCATAATTAATGAAGGATATGGAGGGAAAGGAAACACGTAAAGTTTTCTCCATAAACCCACACATTAGAGATTCTAGCCTAAATTTAAGAAACAATACATAGTTAACACTTGTTCACAATAGCAGACCACCAGCAAGTCCATGTTGATTATATCAAGAACTGTTTAACTTGTGGACGATTTTACTTTTCACTTTATAGGAAAGTCAAGCGCAAAGGTGACTGTTATGCAATCATACTTTAAATTCCAGAGTCAGCAGATAATTGTTTAAACTCGTGCTGATGAAAACAGACAATTTTTAGGAGAAACCTTTTCCAGCCACTCTCCAAAATGAGAGTATGGAACTGAAAACCCTCCTGTATAAACAATGCTAAGGAAACAATGATTAGTCCAGCTGATCGCACCTAGGAGGAGGCTGATTATCCGATTACACCTTCTCATACGGCGTAAATCGTATAATCCTCCTCCTCCTCGGTGCAATCAGCTGAACTAATAATTCTTTCCCTAACATGGTTATGTAGGAGTTTTTTAGTTCCAAAGACTCCGAGACCTACTCCACATCATATTTTGTAGAGAGGCTGAAAAGGATTTTTCCTATAGAGTTCAAAAAATTGTCTGCTTTCTTAAGCACGAGTTTAAATAATTGTCTGCTTTCAGTGGGATTAAAAGTATGATTGCATAACAGTCACTTTTGCTCTAGACTTTCCCGTAAATGTGAAAAGCAGTTTTTGAGAGACAATTTCAGTACTTTGCACAAATATAATATGGTCTTGTGTTTGGTCTTCCTCGTTACTAGGGATCGACCGGGTAACAAAAAACCAAGTCCGAGCCGAGTCCGAGTAATTATGAATACCCACCGAGCCGAGTCCGAGTAATTATAAATACCCACCGAGCCGAGTCCGGGTAGTAAAACTGGGTCGTAGTTTTCAATTTTTGCTTTATGTTTAATATGCAGCTTTTTTTTACTTTGGTTTCGTTTTATTTTTTTTTTTGCTTTCACTCATTTTCATTTTGCTTTCGTCCAGTTTTGTATTGCGCATAGTATATAACAATGAACGAAAGCAAATAAGAGGACGAAACCAACTTTAAAAAACTAAAATACTAGTAATTTTTCTTCCAAATTTTTTAATTATAAACTTTACGTTATTAAGTAAAGACTGAAGTCAAAAATTAAATTGACCTGCAATACTTTGTTCCAAATTTTTTAATAATAAAGTGAAATAAAAATAAAATGCATTTTGGTTGTCTCCCAATAGACCTTTGTTGGCTTTAACCCTTTAAGCGACGATGTGGCCCAAGTCGAGTAACGACGTATATATGTCGAAAGTTTTATGAGGAACTGCGGGTCGAAAAAGCAATTTTCGGCCAAAATATCGACATGAGAAAAGCTGAAATTCGCTACCCGATATGTTGTGCATCGATTTCGGCAAACAAACCGTTGTTAACGATGTCCATACTTTTATATAAAGCACTTTAGTTGAGTGCAGTCTAACTAAAAACTGCAAAAATGTGGTGTTCATTCCTTTTTCCGTAGTTCAAGAACAAAAAACTTCATTTTCGACAGCGGTAGCGATCGAACCATTTGACAGTGGGCGCCGCCATCTTGGGTTCACTGAAAAGCTGGAATTCCCCTCTATCCGGGCCTCTCAACATATTTTCTCGATGCCCGTTTGGCATTGGCCAATCAGATGGAATATAAGAGGCTATTTCTGGCGGTCTCGAGCTGCCTTTCCAAAGCAATTGGTAGATCGCGTTCCCTCATTGGCCAGTTGGCACCACGTGACCGATTTGGCGCGCTCTCATTGCCTGACGGCCGATTTCACAATGGCTGCCATGGCTTGCTACGGATTTCACGTGAGCGCTTATGTTCAGTTCGTTGTTGAAAATCACGAGAAAGATAATGTTTCAGAACATTAAAAAATTAAAACAGCAGCTGTGATGTAGAACTAAGATGGAAAAGGAGACTATAAATCTTCACACTATCGCTTATCAGGTGGGAACAACGATATTTAGCGTAACTATCGCCTACTTACGGACGCGTTTTCTCAACACGGAGATTTTCAATTTTATTCGTTACAGCCCGTAATTAAAAAAAAATTGGTTCTCCGAAACTATTAAAGCACTTTATCTGATATTTGCTTTGCACATTAATGAATATCTATTGTGTGCAAGTAGTTGTAGGGAGATTTAGAAGGTATAAATGAAACTATGAAAATAAAAATAATTTTTTCAACAAATAAAGATTACCCTGTTTGTACTCGGTCGAATTTTTACCGAGTCCGAGCCGGGTCAAAAATACCATTACCCGGTACCGGGTTGGGTATTTACCCGGACTCGGTCGAACCCTACTAGTTACCTACTATTGCAACTCTATAACACAAATAACAAAAAAAAAAAGAGCAAATATAAGCCTAATTACGTGTTGTAGTGTGTGGCATCTGCTGGCAAAGCCCGTATCACGTAGGGAAAATGATATTTTGGGCTATATCTCTACCCAAAATTTGCTACTATGTAAATACACTGTAAAAATTGACGGGTTGGGGATTATAACTCCTCGAAATGCTCCGCAATTGCACGTCTTGATGGTAATTAATTTGCAACTTGAAGGGTTAAAACTTACGTAGACAAAATCTATACGCAATTCCAAGTCTCGGATCCAACTTCCCAGGGATTTCAGGGATGGGTATCCACCCTTCGCAAAGAATTCAGGCACCTTATTGGCCACAAAAGCATTGAAAATGCGCTCCAATTGGTCATTCATAACTAAAAATCCTTTTATGGCTTTCTGCAAATTCTTGACCGAACCCTGAAAGAAAAAGTAAATAGTGTTATTCATGTTTTATTTAACACTTTTCTCTCAAACTCTTGTTACAATGTTTAAGGACTAATGTTTCTGTAATGGTTAAGAAATTATTATTTATTTTGTATTTTCAGGATAGAGTAATACTAAATAGGAAACAAATATGACATGAAAAATATTGACAAAAGAAAATTAAATTTATTTCTAAAGTTAGTTTTTACTATCCTAAAATACTTACCCTTAGTTTATGCTTAAACCGCTTGATTTGATGCTCAAATACCCAAAAATAAAAATAACTTCATAAAGCCACATACATCTGTCCTCCTGGTGGCATGCTATTGCCTTCCTTAACAATGCGTAGTGCGCCATCCACACATCTCAATCGCTAGGGCATTGACTTTGGATGGTCGACTTCGAATGGTCGATGCTGTTACTGCTCCACAATTTTCGAATCATTTTAAGATTAAAATATCCTTTATTTCCACGTGGATTCGGGTTGTGATCAATGTGTATTTACTTTTCATAACATTTGGTGCAAAGTAGTTTTTGTAGTCGTCATTGTAGTCTTGTTCGGTTTTTTTTAACAGATTTCTTACGAACTTTGTACATTTTTACGAATCCTGGATTCCGACCAAAATGCTATTTACTGTTATCGATCTAGCTTTTCTCATCTTTATCATCGGCCGGTCACAGATTGTGAAACAATCTGAATCTAGTTGGTAATAAATCGGTTCAGTTTTGAGGTCAATTGACAACCCTGAGATCAGTTGGAGTTTGTCATCGCACTTTAAGTCAACGAAGAGTCAGGGTAAGGAAATCTGAGACTCCTGTAGGTAAGACTGCACTTGCATTAGACAGGAGAATCACATAGACTTGCCTCTACCCCTTCTTGTTAAAAAAAAAAAAACCTGAGCTATAGGTCAGATTACAATGTGGCTAGATCTCAAAATGTACACACAGTCTGCGAAAATCTCCTAGCTGTAAAACGCAATCTCTGCTATGACGATCATGAGTAAAAGTGGTTTCATCCTAGCACGGGGTTGGCTCATCACCATGACATACGTTAGGGATACTTGGGGCATGATAAGGAGCGTACTGATCGCCTTCCCTCCTGTCTCATCGGGGTGAAAAGCAATATACGCTATGAGTGTCATGAGTTTATACTGGTTACATCACAGCGACCCAAGTTTGGGCAACCTGCTACACAATGAGGAGCAGACAGGTCACGAATCCCGATTGATTAGGTGATGCCGACTCTTGTAAGGCTCGACTAAGCAGTCGCTAGGGTATTTCGACAAGGGTACGTCGACAATGTTGATGGCTTTGAAACATTCCGGTGGTTGCTCCATTGTGTCACCGAGAATCGCAATGTGGAACAATGCAAAGCCTACTTTGGTGCAAGTCATATAGTGTGATTGCCACCCGTGGCAACAAGCACTACAAAACATGCAATAGTTAACGAACAATGCAAAGGTGAAGTCGAACAATGACTGTGTTTGGGATAGTTGGCAATGTGCGAGGGATCCAACTAGCTTTGGTGGACCACATTGTTTGGCAAATTCTGCATAGTGTACTGTTCTTTTGTATGATGTACCGGGTCGATACGTGGATAGAAAGATGGAAATTGATGAGTAGAAGTGAATAGGGTTTTCGCTATGCTCATGGATAAATTTTGATGACGATCGTTTCGAAGAGACAAGAATATGAGTGGAACTTGAACGGGGTCATCGTGAGTTTTGGGTGGGAAACAGCGTCATTGATTGCAGTCTATTCCGCTACAAACTGCTGTGCTTTTGTTAATATTAGGGTCGGCATCAACCTAATTTAACATAACTTGAGCTTCATTCAATGTTTGGTTCTAGTAAACTGAATATGACCATCTAATCTGGAGAATGCCACCAGCTCGCTTTGATGTGCCGCCTCCTCGCTTTGACGTGCCACCACCAAAAACACAGTCTTTTGGGTTAGGTGCAGTAGTGTACCAGAATGCATTGGCTCATAAGGGGCACCGGAAGGCTTGTTAAGACCAAAGGCAGGTCCCATCTCGGGTAAAAGCAGCGAACCTTGGGACGGGCGTTCTCAAATGTGTATACCAGTCTAGCAATAACCCTACTACCAATAACACATGAATCACCGAGTGTAGCCCTTGATGGCACTCAGTGAAAGACTTGCCTAGAAGAGGCTTTCCAAAAAGGACACAACAGACGACTCGGAAAGGACTCAGGGGTCAATACGGTTAGCACCACCCCACTTGAACCACAGAACCCTATCGTTTCAGCTCTAACAGAAAATTGCTCCCCATCAGATCATTGGCCTAGTTTGTAGAGTGATGTTGGCTGATTACAAAAGTTTAATTATCCGGAAACAGAAGTTGTTTGTTTAGGAATGGTGACAGAAATACGCTGGAACTCTTTATAAATTGTGAATGAAATCAACAATTGTCACCTAGACCTGCTTCACATGAATTATTCAATCAGTGATTGCGAAGAGCCAGCAGGTGCCAGGCAAGATGGCTGCACCCATGGCTGCACCGTAAGTTCAGGCAAGATGGCTGCACCGATTCCAACACCAGACCCTTCGTTTACTGCTGATGTTTCTGACGTTTTGTTTGATATTTCTTCGTGACGGTCCTTCAAGGTTGAAGAAAGGCTGGCCATTACAGCGAAGTGAGGCCGTGACGTGGTCTTGCTTGTTTCCGTAGTCTTGCATACAGCAATAAGAAATTAAACAAAGGAGGGAGAGCTGGGCCGGGAGGCGGGAGGACGGTTAGCAACAACAGTGGGTTCGTCGACGAGTGGACGAGAGATGAGTGAATGGTGAGCAGACAGTGGTGAAGCACGGCGTTATGCTGGGACTTCAATGATGGTCATCCCATGGAATGAGCACGGCGAGACGAACGTGCAGCGGACGAAGGGGGAGGAGCTCTGCTGGAAAGCAGGGGATGGACGATGACAGACAGTAACTGCATGGTCCCGGAAGACTGGGTGAACAGCGACGAAACGGTGTAAGTGAGGAGTCTGAATCAGTGAGAGAGGTCTTCGGGAGATGAAGATGTAATGCTGCGAGATGATTCAGACGGTGTTGCCAATGAATCAAACATCAGTGTAGCCCTGACTGGTGCAGGAGGCTGAAATCTTGAAACGAAGGTGAACGCAATCAAAGGCAAGACAGAGCAGGTCAACCCGAAGATGCGGTAAGATGCAACGTGTGTTTAGCTGCAGGCGTCAGCTGAAAGACGAGATGTCGTACAGGGTGCCAAAGTTCCATGAAGCAAAACGAATGACGAACGAAGGCAGTTGACGATGGTGGTGAGAACTTCAACATGAAACGAAAGCAAACAGCAAATGAAGGCAGAGCGGTACAGTTCAAGCAACATAAGATGCGGTAAGATGCAATTTGTGTGTAGCTGCAGACGTCGACCGAAGGGCGAGATGCGGATGAACGTGACAAAGTTCCGTGAAACATAACGAACAACGAACGGATGTAGCCAATCTTGGTGGTGAGCTCTTCGACTTGAAACGAAGGCCAAAAGGTGAGAGATGCGGACAAACATGCCAAAGTTCCATGAAGCCAAACGAACGACGAAAGAAGGCAGTGAAAGTTACAAGGTGAACTTTTCGACTTTAAACGAAAACGAACACAAACGAAGGCATATGATGCCGTTTGTGTATAGCTGCAGACGTCGACCGAAAGCCGAGATGCGGATGAACGCGCTAAAAGTTTCATGAAGCAAAACGAACGTCGAACGGAGACAATCAATGTTGGTGGTGAGCTCTTCGACTGGAAACGAAGGCGAATGCAAACGAAGGTGTAAGATGCAATGTGTATATAGCATTGGCATTGGCCGAAGGGCAAGATGCGGACGGACGTGCCAAAGTTCCATAAAGCAAAACTAATGACGAACTGAGGCACTTAATACAGGTGGTGAGCTCTTTGACTTGAAACGAACACGAATGCAATTGAACGCATAAGATGCAATGTGTGTATAGCTGCAGGTGTTGACCGAAGGGTAAGATACTGACGAACGTACCCAAGTTCCGTGAAACAAAACGAACGACGAATGGAGGCAGCCAATGTAGGTGGCGAGCTCTTCGACTTGAAACGAAGGCGAATGCATATAAAGGATATAAAGGCATAAGACGCAATTTGTGTATAGCTGTGGCGTCAGTCAAAGGGCGAGATGTGGCCGAAGGTGCCAAAAATCCACGGTGAGCGGTTCCAACTTGAAATAAGACGAACGGCAAACGTGGGAAAACGAAGGCTTGGTCGTTCCGAAGGTTGAACCAGAAAAAGATCGGAAGGAGAGGCGAGGTCAAAAGGAAACGAAAGCGTATCTAAGTGTATTTAAGTGTATGCTATACTGGAGGAAAGTGGATGGGAAAACCTTGCGTTACTTGCCTAAATTGGAGTAACTGTGCAGGCGCTTTGCAGTTGGGTTATGCAGCTGGCTGTCTCTGAATAACTTTGAAACATCCAGGGAAAGAAAGCATTCGGGGGAGGAACATACAATTGAAAAGAAATTCATATTTTCGAAACGGCAACTAGAAATGTCTTTACCTATATAGTAACCATCAATTTTTCTTTTTTTTAAATATGTTTATATTTGTTTCAAAATAAATACTTGTTCCTAACAAAAAAAAATTATTTTTTAACCCATGCTTTCTAATGCAAAGCTTTTGCCAATGTTTGTAATACATAACATACAGCGTTGGAAGACTAACCAATAGCCTATGTTTCTTTAATGGATACATGAAGTAAGATTTAAAGGGTAAGTGTCTTTTTAGTTTTTAATGTGGATCTAAGCAATTTTTCAGTTATTTGCTAAATTTTTAATTATAAAGTAGGCTAGAATAACAAGATTTAAATTCCATAGCAAATTGTTTGTGGAATGTTGCCTGTGTATGGTAAGGAACTTCCCAATGTTTTTTTGTTTCCACAATATCAACACACAGATGATACTGAAAAGAGTGAAACCATTTTTTTAAAGGAAAAATCAATTTTGTGAATTTGCTTGTTTTGATTTTTGCCCGTTTTCAGAACCTTAAATGTTAAGAGACAGATTGAAACCCAGTACCATCTTTATTACGGCATTTGCGGAAATTTTACTACTTTTTAAAGTAACAAAAAAAAATGTTGGAAGACAGATGTTGCCATTTGGACTCACATGTCAGCAACACATGCCCTGTGGAAACTGAACAGCGACCTTCAGATATTAAGAATGACGTACAGTCGCTCGTCTATAACATATATGTCCGTCGGACACAGTTCCAGGACCATGATGAAATAAGTCATTGTAGTCAAACTGCTAGAGTTCTCTGTTCTATAGATTTCCGGTTTAACTCCTGCTCAGGCACGTCACTATTGATTGACTGAATCTGATTATGAGATTGTTCATAACGACTTATGATTTACTGATTTTATTTCAAAAAAATCTGTAGGTCGTTGTAGCCATATTGGTGTATTCAGGATACACGATGTGATCTACATTTGGGGTTTGGTTAATATCTCTGTGTGTCTGCAATGCGCAGTGGCATCCCAGACCACTGCACTGTAACTGAGGATGTCATTAATGACCTAGCTGTCAACACGCCATTAAGTCTCAACCGTCCCCACACTGCGGTCCCTGGAAACTACGATGGGAGTTTATATATCTTCTCACTGCAATATTTCATTTCTTTTGGTCGCATGTTAATGTACTACCTTTTTCGGCTGAATGGTCATCTTATTTTTGTCTGCAACAATTTATTTGAAGCAATACTTTATTACTTGTAGTGCAACAATTTAGCATGCATCATTGTTACACTACAAGCTGCTGTAGGATATTTTGCAGAGAGGATATTTTCACAAAATGCTCACCGTACGATGTACCATTAAAATATCTAGTGGTACAACATTTTCTCCACAAACGTTTGTTTTAAGACTTTATACAAAACAGGCCCAAGGACCTTCATACCCAAACCATTTCTTCAAAACCATGTCTTCCACTCAGCTTCATAAACCTTGATTCTAGAAGACCGGAGATGTTTAAGAAGTCACAGGAGAAGAAAATCTGGGTCCGCACAAATTGGTCTTAAAAGTATCCACGCTTGAAGATGAAGAATCGAAGGATTTTGAAGCCAAACTTGCCCTTGATGTTCCGTCAGAAAATCCGATGAGATGGGGAGGGTATTGGCTCCTCTTTTGCCATCTCTCACAAATCCACAATGCCGTTCACCAGAGAGGCACCACCAAGATGATGGACAACTTGGACATCCGAATCTTGGTCAACACAGGTTGAAGAATCGAGAAGGAAGAATTGTGTATGCGGACAACCCATCCCACAAAATATTTAGCCTGTCCGTGGGTAATTGAAACCAAGAACTATTGGTCAAATGTACAGTTTTGTTTGGCATCTGTAGGAAATATGGAGTCAGTGCTCGCATTGTTCTAACATAACCCCAATCATGTAGCTTAGCTTTTGTTACTTATTTCCAGTGAACTGTAGGCTCAACCACATTACGTAACCCGTTAAGAAATGTGTTCTTAGTCATCATTAATTGTTATAGTTGTTCTATTAGAACATCAAAAATCAAAACAGGTACTGGGGCCCTAGTCTCGAATTGCGCTTTTCAAATCGCATGCGGTTTTACCAAAAAGCGTGCCAAAATCATGGCTCGCCCATTCTACCGCACGTGACTTCTGATAAAATCGCATGCGATTTGAAAACGATCAAGTCGAGACTAAGCCCCCTGGATTATTTATTCCTTAATGATTCATAATCGTTAGAAATGCAAGTTTCCTTAATTTAAGTGTTGTCAGCATTTACAAGCCTCACATTTATTTTGTCTATCAGCCTGTTAAATCTGTCAACTTCCTGGCGTAGTACAATTGTCAAGGGTCTAGGTCTTCCTCTAGCATCAACCTGGAAACGAAAGTAAAAATTGTAAATGCTTTACATCAACAACAAAAAAGTAGTTCTGCATAGTAATTAAATTAAGGATCATCCCAAACAACTGGACCTGCATGCATGTGTAGAACATGATTGGTAATTGTATACTAGAAGAGCTTCGACTTAATAATTCACCTACCTGTTGAATCTTGTCGTTATTATGGTTCAGAAAATAACAAAACCTGCGCAAACGCATATTTACTTAAAAAAAAAATTATTAAAACATTAAAACGCTACTCACTGCCATAGTGAGGCCAACGACGTACTGCGAGGTGTGAGCGCAACAAGAAAACCTGAATTCGATCAGACCATTAGTAAACGGAAATTATCTCTGGCCGCAAAGTTTTTGGTTAGGGTTTCTGATGTTACATGTTTAGCCACAGCGAGTGAGGCATGTGATTTGGAAAACAAATTACCATCATTATCAAAACAAAAATATTTGTTTCCGATTTTTTTTCCCTTAAAATCAGCAAATGAGGGTAAATCAAGGTCGCTTGCGGCTAAACACAACATCAGAAACTGCAACCAACAGTTTGTCCGGCCAGAGATAATTTCCGTTTACTTATGTTCTGGTCGAAATCTGGTTTTCTTGTTGGACTCTCACCTTGCAGTATGGCGTCGGCCTCAACTAAGGTTGTGAGTAGCGTTTTAACGTGTTTTTATATTTTTTTTAATTTAGAAGCGTTTGCATAGGTTTTCGTTACGATATTCTGAACCGTAACGAAGAAAGGATTCAACAGGTTGGTGAATTAAATCAATAGCGTGAAAAGTAACTTTTCTATATAATTACCACATTATTTACCTCCAAAAGAGTCGGATGAGCATCATCAATATCCAGCTTGAAACTAACCACTTCCAGAACAGATACTGCCAATTCGAAAGCAATTTCATCACTGGATTTTCCAACTTCACCTGCGCCAGTTCTAGGCTGAACGCTCAACATGGTGTTAACAAGTGTTTGTGTTTCGTTAATCTGCAGTCACCAAAAACAACTCAATCAATTAAAATCTGCTATATTATGAATTAGAAAACAAAAACTAACTAGTTTGGTGCTTTAGGTAAGATTTAACTGAACCTAAGTAAAATCAGCAAAGTAACACGAGTAAGCTTTCCTGTAAGGCTTGAGATATCACTATGTTGCAAAATCCACATGAAACTTTACTGTTGTCCTCAAACATTGCCAGTATTAGAAAAAGGGGAAACAGAAGTTATTTAATGTATTATTACGTCAGGTGTCAATATTAAGGCCAACTTTTAAATTCTTTGGCTCTTAAGCATATGAGATAATAATATAAAACGGCTTTCTTCGGTAGTGCGTTGATTATTGAGTAATATACTTCTTTTATTGATTAAAATGAAAACCATGCCTAACTTGGAATCAACGAGAATTATATACACCTCGTATAATCAGCAGAGACGTCAGGAAGAATAAAAGTTGGAGGGGTGTAAGCCAGAAATTTACCGACATAATTTTCCATTTAGCCAAAAATTTATGTAATTTTTTCGACTGATTTGCAGACTGATAAAAAATTGTGTAATTTTGCCAACTGGCCAAACTTTGGCCAACGTCCCTGACCTCATAAATCACTAGGAAACAGGCTTTGGGCCTATTGTAGGCAGAGCGAACAGCTCTTTATTTCAACCTTATATTTAGTTTAATGATTATAGCATATTTGTTAATGCTCATTAAAAATCTGGGTTTAATAGTCACTAGGGCAAAGTTGGGCCTTTTGGTGTGACGTACTGCTGCTCTTTGCTGGCCTTTTTCTAGCCTTATTTTAGCTTTTTTTTCAAATATGTAGGCCTAAGCTATATATCATATTTATTTTAACAGGCTTGCGTTTGCTGCAGCATTTAGTTTCTGTTTAGTTAATTGTAGCCTCTTTTCACATCCTACACTAAAGCTGTAAGCCATCGCCGCCGCGACTAAAAATAAAGTACGGCAGATATAGCCAACGCTGTTGGAGCAGCCGCCGCCAATAATTCGCACATAGTTTAAAGCAACTGCTGTGCAAAGTGTAGTCTGCATATTAAAAAAGTTAATAATAAGGTATTTAACTGCAAGGCAAACAATCATCAGTACGATAGCTTTTAACAATCATTAGAAGATTAAAAAAATTCCCATTGCTTACGCTGATATAAAACTTGACACTTCCACCAACGAAAATTTTGAGGCGCACACCTCTATCACCCACTGCAACAGTGATCACTATTATATAATCAAAAGTAATAACCATCATAATTGTAGGTTAAAAATGTGTAAGCTTTTAGGCCTTGTTTCAGGCCTAATTTTTAGCGTTTTTAGGGCTAATTTTTACTTGCCGATTTCGTAAGCAGCAGCTAACAACAGGTTGGGTTCCAGAGTTAGCCGTATTCCTTCATGCAGCACGGTTTCGGTTTCGAGACATCACGTTACCATCGCAACGAGGAATCTTTAAACTATTACAGGTTGGCATATTATTGTTTCATGCTGTGCTGTAAACACGTCGTCTTCTCTATAATTTCGCTTTGTATATACCGCTTGGCCTTGATACGACGATTTCAGGTTTCATATTCAGGATTCCCATTGCTAGTGTAAACACCACTTTTGTCGCCAAGTGAATTTCTCCAAGCATTCTTTTTTCAAACGAAACTAATGTGTGTTGTTAGCAGAATCCTTTTGTTTTTTCATGGTTGCGTTTATTCCTGTAGTAGTTAAATGCAACGATCAAAAGTTATTATTTCATAGAGTTAAGTCCAAAATAAGCAACCAAAATTTAATTTTCCGTGTTTTTTTAAAGTTCAATTGACTACCACCAGCATGGCGTAAGCTTCGTCAGAATTCCTAAACAATTCACGATTCCAAATTTACAATGGTGAGTGTTAGAAATAAATTCGAAAATTTGTAATTTCTCCCGTAATAATTGTCTGATTTACGGCACATTTTGGCTAAGCAATACTAATTGGGGTATGAAGCGTTGTCCAGTCCGGTCTTTCGTTTTTGCTCCACCCACACTAAAAATATCCAACAAACCAACAACCAACGGACCAACCAACATTTTGAAATTTGATGTCCGTTATAGGCTATGCTTCGCTCGCTCGCTCCGCCAATAATCCCATAATGTATATTAAGTTTTCAGTCAAATTGTCTTCTTTCTGTTCATCATCGTATTACCCCTACATCCCATTAACCTATAACCTCAACACCCGACCATTTATTTACTGATTTTTCAATGATACTGTTAAGCCAATTATCAAACAACCAGGTTCAAATGTAATACCTGTAAAGAACATTTGAAATATTTTGTTTTTTGGGTTGCATTGATTGAGGACAGCAGTGAGGTATGTGGACTTTGCAACATTGTGGTGTGTGAAACCTTACCGAAAGGCTTATTTGTGTTCCTTTGCTCTCTTGACTTTGGCTCAGTTACTACGCATATTACTAATCATTACATTTATTTCCCCAGAATGTGCCTTAGGCATAACTAGAAGTAATCTAGCATTTGATAAAATCCAGGAGCTTTGCTCGTCTCTTTAAATTGCGGATATATTTTGGCAAAAAATCGTAAAGTTGCCTAGTTAGCCTCAATCCAGCAACAAAGCCTGCATAGATCTACCCACCATCAAATTTGTACCTTAAGGTATTATCACGTAGAAATCGGGCCTTTTTTTAAAGCCTCAAGTTTTTTCATGGATGCATTTTATAGTACCAAAATTGAATATAGACTTAAACAGAGCTATAATAACGTTCAATACATGTGAAAGGACGCTTCAGTTAGAGTTTAACATGTATCTCTTCACTGAAACATATACTTTACAACAGGCTACAGTTGAGTTGAGACTTGACCATAAACGCGTTTCATGTCTCCAAATTATCTTCTTAGGCTAAAACATACTTTACCGCTATTTTCTAACATAGCGAAATTTGTTAGTACTAGCTGGACCCGTGCATCCTGCACGATGATTGAATTTCCCGAACTTAGCTTCTCCCGGTGTTTTGTCGTGTTAAGAAAGTAACTGGCGGTGTCAATTTCTCCGCCCCCCCCCCCCCCCCATTCCCGTACGCGTCTACCCGCCTCCGTGCTGCCAACACCCCCCCACACACACCGAACTGCACCTCCTGGCTGACTCTCCCAGTGTGGGGTCTGTATGTCTCCAGCCCTTTAGGGCGGGACATTCCCACGGATGTTTTGGTGTAGCCTCAGAAAAGTCACAATGAAGTTTGACTGAAGTCTAAAAAAAAAACAATCACTGAGAAACCCAGCATTCAGTAAGCAAGTTAAGTCGGCTCATCATCGAAAGTCAAAACGTCGACAATGGCACACTCCACAACCAAATGAGGTACATTGTCGTTATATAATTTGTTGCAATATTATTATAATTGCTGTTTATTTACGGAGTATGAACAGTCGCGCACGCAATGGTTGTTGCTGCTCGCTTTGAAACAATTCAGCTCAGTTCAGAAAGCCTAAATCTACAAAGCAAATAATCTATTTTGTCGTTAATAGCTGCCAATTTCGAGGGTAGGCTTCGAAATAAGAAAGTAGCTTAGTTGGTTTAAAAGTATACGGGTTAACTGAAACACGGGGTTTTTCATTTTCCCCATCAATTTTGAACTGTTTTAGATGAAATTTTGATACATAACACGTGCACCAAGAATTGTTATACACCATAGCAAAGACATCTACACGTTCACGAAGAATGAAAAACACGTTACTTTTAATTGTAACGATAAACTTTAATTGTTGGCTGTTGCTGCTGCTGATCCTTACGGTATTAATATAGTAGATCCTAAAAAGGCCTAATTTTAGGACATGGAAGGAGAAGAACATGGAAGACGAGCTGAAAAAAGTTAAGAATACACCAGAGGGTGTGTATCGGGTGGAGTGTGAGGAATGCCCATCCATTTATATTGGCGAGACTAGAATAGGTGTCCATGAAAGGGTGAGTCAACACATGACCGACACCAAAACCCAGGTAGTGACAAGCAGCATTGCCACACATGTGATGGACATACGGCACAAGATTGCTTGGAGCCGCACACGAACACTCCTATACTATGGTAAAATCCACCCACATTAGTCCGTGGAGAAAGTGTTAGCGATGTGACCAAAGCCTGCTTACCACTGATATGTCTGTATTCATCCGCGAGCTCCAACTCAAACAATGATGCAGAAATAGCATAACAATTCATTTGCGCGAACATTTTTAATGCTAATAATTTCACATTTTTTTAGGCAGTGTTACCATATAGCATGTTTTTTATTGCTAATACATTTATTGTTTAATGCTTAATACCAAATTTTTTTTAAACAGGAAGGATTTCTCTCTTTCAAAAATGTTCCTGAAAAGCCGTATTGGTTTGGCTTTAAAAAGACCGTTGTGAAGAGCGTTAGAAGCAGGTGGGGTATGGAGGAGGGAGGGGGTGGGGGAGAACAAACTGTAACGAGTGTCTTACTTCAATCCTTACGTGACGCTTTCAAGCCAAAATTGTCAAACTTTCCGAAACTCTTCACAGTCACACTGATTTCGTGTGGCCAGCAATAACACACGTTTCCTCCAATAATGAATGCGCCCCCCCCCCCCCCCCGAAAAAAAACAATAGCCTATCATCTCGTTCAATGACGTACGCTATGACGCTGACGTTTACGCAAAGCAAACTGCTAATCCGGAGTGATTCATCTCATTGTCGTCCGTGAGAAATTGGTACAGAATCGTATTCGTTTACGGCACGAGTCACTTTTCAACAGGTGCAATGTCGTCATTTCGACAAAAATAAAAAATCATAAACTTTTTCCGAATTTCTGAAAGCGTAAATTCGTCGCATTTGTACGTACGTGTGTCCGTGCATCGCAGCAAAGCCGTCAAATGAATAACGGTTGTGATCGTACGGTGTTTTCACACCGTCAATTAATGCACACAGTTCGCGGTTCGACAACATCGTAGTATCAACAGCATTACTGCAGCCAAGCCTGCATGTCAGCTTTATGTTAACTCTTCGTTGATATTTTTTCCTCCTTCACAGAATGGTATGAAGCGTTATCCATTGTTCGGATTTCGTTTGCGTGGCGCAGTCAAACACCCAAAACGTACGCTGATCTCTGTGCTGCAACGAACGCCCTCCAGCAATCGTGTTTCTTTTGCAAATCGACGAATAGATTTCTTTTGATCATGTTGGCGCGGTTGGCTGTAGACATTCATTACAGTTTGCTTTTGGAAACTTGAAAGGCACCTGCAGAAGCCATCGACTGAGCTATTGTTGGCATCGCCGCCATCTTGGAACTACTTCCGTTTGGGAGACAAGTGGCTCTCAAAGTTCGCGATCTTGCTAAAAAAAATGCTAATCGACTATTTTTTGTGGTTCATGAGAATTATGTATGGCCAAGTACCGTAGCTGAATAGTTTCTGACATCGTTTCATCCCTAAAACGTTTTGGTCGATGCTGGGAAAACACGTACTACTTGTAAAGCCTACCGTCGTAATAAAAATGACCCACGTCAGGTTTGTTCATTTGCAATTGTTTAGCTTGGATGTATAAGCACACGTCCAATGCTAAGACAGTTTTTTGGCACTTTGTGCCTGAACCAGAACCATTTACATTGCTGACCATTCTGCTAGTGGTGCCAAGTGTCATTGGGGTGACTTGACTGCTGTTAAAGGTAAAGCAGTGGTTGTGTAAGGCATCAAGTGGTTGTGTGGGCTGATCATGTTGGAATATTTGATTTTCCACTCATCTCTTCACAAACGTCAAACTGTATATCGTTTTGCAGAACAGAACTTCTAGTTTTAGAGTACCCGTTGCCTATAAGCCAGACCTTCGTGTTGTTTCTTTTAGTGTGGTCTACAGAATAGGAAAATTTTGAAGTCAGTATAAGTTGGGCACCTTGGCGTTGGTCAGGATAGCACAGAACAGTCAAAATTAGACTTGCTGAATCAGAAAGAGATACTGAAAGAGTTCCATAACATCTCGTACCTGTAAAACTGGTGCATTATCACCTGCTTGTTAACGTTGGTAAATGGCCAGTGTTGTGGCGTGTGTTGCCTTCTTTCCGTCTGAGGTATCTTCCATGAAGTCGACGTTGTCTGGCACAAAATATATATATCGTTTTCTTACAATAATAACGCCACATTATTATTGCAGGTGGTGTCTATAATGCACTGTGCTAATTGAGTCTCATGTCTAAGAAGACGGCTGTATTCAACAGAAAAGCCCAATCTGTGAAGCAAATTGACAAGTTTTGTTTCTAGTGGCTTGGTGAATTACCGTACCCACAGAAAACTGATGAGGCATGAGGCATTTTAGTAGGAGATGAACATCTCACTTGCCTCTCACTGTAAGGCATAGCCATAACAGTTTGTGAAATACTAATGGCTGCATTCTTCAAAGCAACTTCTTTGTCTGTGTGATGAATTAATGCTTTCCGATTCACTGCCAAGCCATCTGAAGCGTACAGCTCACGAGGAATTATGTTATCAGGGTATATCGACTGGTCCCGTGAACTCTCACTTTTCTGCTCCATGAATCCACTTTAGGATGTGATCATATTGAAATGGGAACTTAATTCCTCGAAAGACAAATATAGAAAAGTTCAACAGCAGTACGAGAACGTAGGTTCGCATAGCGGTGTTCTCCGGAATTTTGTTGCCGGGGGGGTTATTGGAACTCAGAATAGAGTCCGAGAGTTCGGCTAAGGGATCTAATGAGAAGGCTGCTGCTTTAATCGGAGACCTGTAAGAAAACTCAGTTTCAGCAGTTTTATGTGTCTATGAATGTTTAAAAACCAAATTTTCAAGGATTTTTAAAACTGCTGTTAATGTTTTATTCGGGAACTTTTCAAATATTACTCTTCACTTTGGGTCTTTGGGGGAAGAGGTATTTACAATTATACCAGTACCAATGCCATTCGGTTCAAATGTTTAATATTTGAAAGAGTAATTTGACCCCACAAATATACATTAGACGAAGTGATAAATAAATACAGATGCAAACCTATTTCCATTGCCTTTCAACAATTATTGCCTGAGCGGGAAATGAACTCTCAACCTTTCAGACCAAAGTCCGAATTTCTACCGCTAAGCCATACTGACACTGCCATTTTGATACAAAATTTGGTTACAACGGCCATGAAGTATGGCTTAACGGTAGTAGTTCAGCTTTTGGTCGCAAAGGTCCAGGGTGCAATTGCCACTCAGGCAGTCTGACATTTATAAGGCATCTGTATTATTTATGATTACAAATGAGAGGACACGCTTGCCAGGTAACAAAATATTCTGTATGTACTTTTTTTTTTTGGGGGGTGGGTCGGTTCAGGGAGGATAATTGACACATGGTCATAGTCAGGGAGATTATGAAGCATTTTGTGACGCCAATGATAATGACGGATAGTGTTGTTTATGGTGTAGTTGTACTGGACAGTAAGTGGATTGAAAGAAGAATAAGAGTATAGTTACACGATGATCCAAGTGAAAGTTTGTGGGTTAGATGAGCTTGCTTTTCTGATAACGCAAATCCACAGGGTTAAACATAAAAACACAATTTCGGTACTGAACAATTTGGGCATAAAAGATTCCAGCTATAGTAAACATACTAAGCAAAAAGTTTTATGTGAATGATGTCCAGGATGAAACATCTATGTATCTTTCACATGACAAATCAAACAAATTTTAGTTAGTTACTTCAAGGTGAGAAGCTGTAGCTTTCTGAACAAAAGAACTAGTTCACAAAGTGATGAACATCTCCAAATACGTAATTTTTTTATTGAATTATTTTTAGATGTTTGCTGCATGCTAAACTTTACAAAAACCCACTTCATGTGAAAATAATACAACAATCAACTCAAGTCTCTTATAGAAGGCTAGAATTTAGTAATCTTACTTTTATCAGCTAAACGATAGTACCATAAATCATGGAGTCCACATTTTTCAACTTCACAATTTCGCCTAAGCCCCTCCCATTTAAGCAAAGTCAACCTTGCAGTGACCCTACATTTTCATTGAACGTAAGTTACTGCATTGTATTCAAAGAAGTGTGTATTCATTCAAAGAAGTATGTATTCAAAGAATGTGTATTCATTCAAAGAAGTGTGTATTCAAATAAGTGTGTATTCATTCAAAGAAGTGTGTATTCAAATAAGTGTGTATTCATTCAAAGAAGTATGTATTCAAAGAATGTGTATTCCTTCAGAGAAGTGTGTATTCAAATAAGTACGTATTTAGTGGGATGGGTTTTACTTCCCTAATTAATATCCCACATAACTGTCGAGCTGTATTTCTTCTTTTTACCCTTGTTAGCCCTCTCCCCCTAAAAGACGCAATATTATGTAAACGCCCTGGGGTGTTAACTTTATGATTCATGCTATTATTTTCCACAACCATAACCAAGAAACACATGTTCAGACTTGGGTGACGTATTCCTACCTGAAATGCCAAGTTAGCATTTTCGTGCATACCAAACACTTCTGCGTCGTCAATGAGGGGAAGGTCGTCAATAAACTGCTGGTAAGCTTCAAGTGAAAGAAAATCCGGAGGGTAATACGTCCCTAAAAAGCACAAATTAAAATAAGAAAGAGTGCAATGAGTCGGTGCAAGAATGCCATTCACACGGTGGTGAAGAACACTGGAACTTATATTTCGACATCAGTTTACGATGCCATCTTCACAAGCAATAAACAACTACACTTCTTTTTGTTACTTCAACGCAATGCATTTTCGTCAAATTTTGTATCCGAAATAACATTAAGTTCTTATTACTAAATACTTATGAACTTACTGTTATTTCAGATATGAAATATAACGAAAATGCATTGCGCCGAGGTAGCTAAATGAAAGAAGTGTAGTTGTTTTTACTATGAAGACGGCATCGCAAACTGATGTCAAAATATAAGTTCTAGTGTTAGTCACCATCGCACATGTGGCATTCTGACACCAATGAAGCGCATACGCATTCAGTTGCTGAGCCTACAAGTTAGGCTTTTAAGACTGATGTGAAAATATAAGTTCTAGTGTTAGTCACCATCGTGCATCTGGCTTTCAGACACCAATGAAGCGCATACACATAAGACTGATGTTTAGATTAATGGCCCACACTAATACAGGTCCTTATAGCAGACGCATTGCAGCTGTGTTAGTGTTTTGTTAATGGTGCCATGCACCAAGACTTCTTGACATTCATTTCACTTCTTAACAGTTTTGAATATTAAAACTGTACAACAAAATTCAAATCGTTCTACATGAATAAACAGACACATCAGCCACACTTATTTTTTTTATTATTATTATTTTTTTATTATTATTAAAGAAAGAAAGATAGCACGAAGTGAGCAAACACTTATTAGTGGCAACATTACAATACAATCCATCAACAAAATAATATACATTTCTAGCAATTTAAAAAACAAAACCATCAGAACCATAAACTATATTGCATAATTTGGTACTTCTCCTTTCTAGTACCTTATAGCCTTCTTTATACAGTGCTATTCAAAAATGTATGTCAGAAACGATCATTTTAGCCATTTTTCAATTTTATTTTTAAACCCTATACAACTTCTCAACTAATTAACTCTGAATCAAAAACCCCTCAATTCATTTATTTATCCCCATCAATATAATTAATCCAGTAGTTTTTCATTTTTTGCTTAAGTTCATTATATCCTTTAATTGTTTTTAATGTGTTTGGTATTTTATTGAAGTTTTTCACAAAATTATATACAGTCGTCATTTTTCCGTATTTATTAGACCATAAAGGACCATAAATGGTCTTTTCTAAGTTTCGATTTCGCTTTTTGATTTTGAAGTAAATTTGTTAATGGAAAAAAATTTCTTATTGTTATCGTACAATTGCACAGATTTTTTACATTAAGTATTTTATGTCTATCTCTGATTTCCTTCACGTTATTATTTTGAAACAAGACTTTTAGTACTTTATTCTGTAATTTTTGTAATTTATTCAACATGTAATTGCTTGCATTACTGTAGATTTCGCAGGCATACAGCAAATTTGCTTCAATCCACGCTGTGTAAATTAGTTTTTTATTTCTATCGTTTATTGCCTTTCTTATTTGATATAATTTAGGCATTAGTTTTTTTATTATTATAATAATGTTGTCTACATGATCTTCATGCTTCCATTTATTGTCAATGCAGTATCCTAAGTATTTAACCTTACTTTCTTTCTTCATGATTTTATATAAATTTGTTTTATTGTCAGAGTAAATTTTTATTTTTGCCTCCTGACCTAATTTCTTTGTGCCCGTTGAAATGTCCATATTTATTGTTTTGTCCTCATTGATAAAGACCTGGTTTTTCCAACACCATTTTTGTATTTTGTCAAAATCCAGTTGCAGTGTACCCATAGTTTGTAAATAATTATCTCCGTAACAAAAAAGACAAATATCATCTGCGAACAAAATAATATTTTCGGTTAATCTTTCAATATCATTTATGTATAGTAAAGGTAATTTCAAGGTAATTTTCAAGGTAATTTTTAATAATGTTATTTATTTTGCCTCTTAGACCCAGTTTTTTTCATTTTTTCAATCAGAATATGTCTGTTTATCGAGTCAAATGCTTTTTGAAGATCAATAAAAATGCAACCAAAATATTCATTCTTATTAAGTGCTATGGCAATCTTATCATTTAAAAATTTTAATGCTTCAGTTGTTCCCCTTCCCTTTTGAAATCCGTATTGTTTTTTAGTAATAATGGAAAATTTATTTATAAAGCCAGAAATTTGATTAGCAAAAAACTTTTCACATATTTTATTAATTGCAGGCAAAATTGAAATTGGTCTGCAGTTATCGTACTCATTTTTTTTCCCTTTCTTATAAATGGGTCTGATTTGTTGAATTTTTAGTTTGTCAGGCCAACACTCTGTTTCAATTATTTTGTCAATTAATATCTCCAAGAAGACTGCACTGTTATTTTTTGTATCAATTATGTTTTTTAATATAATTTCATCTGCACCAATTGCACCAGTATCTCTTATTTCATGCAGTATTTTTAATATAGTGTGTATATCTGGTTTCTCAACCCACATAGTTTTATTAATTTCCTTATAATCAAAATCGGTAAAATTACTTCCCAGTGAAAAATTATTTATTTTTTATTTTTTTTAAGCTTGACTTGAAAAATTTAAATTAAATTCATTTCTTATTTTGTCTAAGTTACTCTGTTTAAAGTTTTTTTTAATGGTATCATCAATACTATTATTTCTCTTACCCGTTATTTCATTTATAGTTTTCCATGTTAATTTAGGATCCTTTTTGCTTGCTTCAATCTTACTTCTAAAAAAAATCTTGTTGATCCTTACAAATGCTCTCTATAGCTAATTTTTTGTGCATTCTATAAGATATATTTAGTTCCTCATTATTATAATTATTTTTTTTTAATCTTGTGCCATAGTTTATTTTTTTCTCTAATATATTTCTTAGTTTTTCCGAAATCCATTCTTTAAAGTATTTTTTTTCACCTTCCTTTCCCTTATTTGTCTTATGGCTTTTGATTGTTTTGGTATTTTTTTCATAAATATTTTTTATTTGTGCTTCAATTTCTATATATATTTCATCAGTAGTTTTCAGCTGCTTTAAATATTCCCATTTTATTTTTTCAAGGTCCTCAATTATTTTATTTTTGTCCACTATTTTTTTTATATTCATTAAATTAATCTTCTCGTCGTCATTTATTTTTATCTTATTTCCGCACATCATCGCTGTCAAGTAGTGATCAGCAATTTTAGTTTGATTTACAATTCCCATACTGTGCAGTTTTTTGGTTCTAAGTGCGATATGGTCGATACACGATTTACTTCTTTTATTGTTGCTTATTTCCTCTCTAGTGACCGTTGTGATTTTGTGTTCGAACCCATATTGAGCAAGTCTCACATCGGTTTTGATTTTTTTCTCTGCTTTCCTTTTTTAAGATGTCAATATTGAAATCACCAAGAAACATACATTATCTTTATCTTTCGTCTCTTTCAACAATTTTTTCATTTCTTTAGCAAATTTTTTTTATCAGTTTTTGGCTGCCTATATACAGCAAAAATTGTCATTTCAATATTATTTTTAATCATTTGGGTTTTAATACAATCATTTGTGTCAATTTTAATTTTATCGACCTCTGTTTTCAATTTGTTATTCAAGAACATCATGATGCCCCCTCCTCTACATGTATCTTGTCTCGTAATAACTTCCTTTTCAAATGCATCCAATTTATATAAATTTGATTCATTCTCTTTAATATTAATTTCCGTAAGTACTATAATATCCCATTCGATTTTCATTTCTTTTAACTCAAAACAAAAGTCATTCCAATTCTTTCTCAAACTTCTGATGTTCACATGCATTATTCTAATCGTACAGTAATCCACACCAGTGTTTTCATTTAAACACTTCCTTATGTTTTTTGAATCTTCAACAATATAATTTATACTTTCCGTGTCTTCCATCTTATAATAAATCACTTTCACTCCTTACAATTTTGGTAATTTTCTGACTTTCGTCCTTTTTCATTCTTACCTTTCCCTCCCTGAACCAAACAAATTTGACGTAATTTTTCTTTGCGTGTTCCTTCGTCTTCCAGAACAGGTTTCTATTATATGGTGTCATATGTTCATTAATAAAAATTCTCCTTCCATTTCCGTTTTTGAAGCAGTCATCGTTTGTTGTCGTTTTCTTCCTGCTTTTAATCCATTTGTCTCCATCCATCTTCTCTTGTCCTAAATTGTATCACGATGTTTGGTGTTTTATTCGGGTTTCGTGTTGGGACCCTGTGTGCTTTTTCCACTTCTGTTATGTCATGTTTAATATCGAATTGTTTTGCAATTCTTTCGATCGTGTCCACAATATCTTCCTCCTGGCAGTCATCCACATTGGCTATTTCAATATTTTTGTTTCTCATGTATTGTTCTTGTTCATATTGTTCAATTTTCATTGTGTTTATATCTTCTTTCATGATGTTCATATTGTTTAATTCTACCTTCATTTCTTCATTTATTACTTTAAGTTCTTTGATTTCATTTTTCCTTTCCTCATTTGCCTTTTTAAGGTCTTCCACTTCATGGTTTAAAAATTCGACACTTTGACCCAATTCTTGCACTTTTTCTCTTGTCTCTAGTAGCATATTAATTTTTTGGTCCATCTTGAAAAGCAAAATTTTCATTTCTTTTATGTCCTCCTCATTTGTATTATTTTGCTTTTTCGTTTCTTTTTCCTCGTTCTTTTTGTCACTAAGTGATTTTTTTCTCTTTTTCTTTTTGTTTTTGTTTCCTTCTTCTTCTGCTTCTTCATTTGTGTCTTTTCTTTGTTTTGGTTTTACAACTTTTCACATTTCCATTTTTTCCTCATAGCAACAGATTTCTTTATCCATTCATTTTTTGGTATGGAACATTCATAGTGAAGATTCATCTGGACCCACCAAAACATGTAGCAAATTCACCTGCTGTCAGTGCTTCCTCGCATTTGTCACAATTTAATTCAGACATGTTTATTTTTCAAAATTATCCGTTGTATTTCTGTTTCAGTTTCGCTACCCAAAACGAACGTAGTTTTTGCGTTCGTTAAGTAACACCTCCAGTCCTTGGGCGAGTCCACTTTCGTCTGTATCTTCAGCCTTCGAAAAACCTTGATTATTCACACAATGTTCCTTTATCCTTTTCACTGGGTCACTCACCTTGTTCCCTGACTCCTTATGTTCACAAATTTAACTGGATTTAGTACATTCCTGCCTCTTTCAAACGGATGGGGCCGCATTTTGTTTCTCCGTTTTCGCCTCGTACTGAGGCCGACGCAATTGACTATCAGAGACCAATTGAACAATGATGTGTTTATTTTGATACAATGAATCGCGGCAATGATCGCGGGAATATTGACAACTAACTTTAAAAAAAACCTGCACTATCCTAATGTATGAATCAAACGGAGTAGGAAACATCGAATTGTTTTATTTGCAGACGTTCAACGATTTTTATATGTTTAAGATTATTAATATTTCGACAACTAACGGAAAACTTACCTGAAGCAGAGTATTTGTAGTCCGGTTCCAACGTATGTGGACCAAAATACACTTTTAATATCGTATCCAAAGTCCTCTGATCCCAACTATCTGTTACTCTTCCACCATAAGTGATCTAAATAAACACAACAAGCAAGTCTCTACTTAGTTGAACTGGTACACTACGTCATAGCAATGCACGAAAAGTAATAAATCAAACACTATGCCAGAGCAGTGCACTAAAAGAAATAGATCAAACTCGTAGATCATTCCTTTCCTAGCCTAGCTAAACAACTGCCTGTATTATATTGCATCTTGTGGTTTAATAACACTTGTTTGGGATAGTCAACCTGCCAAATGGTTGAACCGTCGCCACCAGGATTTCATCCGTGTATTGTTCGGTTAATATTTACCACATTCCTTCAATTTACAGAGGTGAGAATTTTAAATCATGGGCGAAATGCCCTTAATTCGAGGGCAAAATACATCTTAAAGAAATTACTGACGCACTGTGCTTTTGTTTATTTAGTTTTTCGTTTGATTATTCAAGATGTCTACTGAGAATATACCCTCATAATTTTCTAACAACAATTAACCAATGGGAAGCCAATAAACGGTAGCCACCAGCCAATCATGCATCCTTCACACCGATTAAACGACCACACGGTATTTTAGCAGATAAAACTGTCAGCCTTATCCTTCCATCTTGGTATTTTGGTTAAGCAAAATTTCACGTAGTGTCTACCCCATCTGTGGCAAGACAACTAAACGTTTAAGCCTAAAACAAATTTAACCCCTATGAAACGATCTTTTATTATCTGCGTATCACCCCACAATGAAATTCAGATGGTGATCTGTATGTTTGATCCCACATAGACCAGTTTAGCAATAGGACGTTCATAAAATCTATAGTTTATACCACTACGCCTTTATTGATTTCAATTTTTCACAAATAATGCTTGCCACTGGTGTTACTGAATACATGAATGTGTCTCACTTATGGATAAAATGCAGTTAGCCACCCCAAAAAATTTATATGATGTAACAAACAAAAAATCTAAAAATCTTGGTGTTTGGTAGTCAATTTTACAGCTAAATAAAAACCAAATTAAAATATGCGGTAGGGTTAATGACTTGAAAGAAATAGAAAATAATGTTAAATAACTTACAGAAGAAGTAATATATTGTAATCCAGCCCAACGAACAAATGCACCTTGACAGTAGATTTCCGTCGTCATTAAGCAGCACTCACGGTCACTGTCGTTAAACTCGTACTGTTAAAAAATTAATTAAGTAAAATATAAAAATGAACATTTCAAACATAATTTTTTTTTTAAATGGAAAATGATGAAGGACAACACTGACTTTGATGTTCCATCCAAGAGGTCCAAACTTTTTCCTCTCTTGAATAATTGCGTGGAAAAAGCACAAACCAAAAATGATCTTGCGCCAATCCATACCAAGAGCTTTCAAGAAAAAATGAATAAATAAATTATTAACGAACTTGGAAAATTTTAGCAGTCACTTGAACAAGACCAATACAATTACCACAAAAGTGACACAAAAGTGACCACAAAATGACATTGACGTTGAGGACCACAGGTACTGCCTGCCTCCCTAATTACTGTTGATAAGTCAACTCTACCAGTGCCATAGCTAGCTTGATATGTACGGGGGGGGGCGCCCCCCGAGAGCGAGAGGGGCGGCGAGGGTCCCCTCCCCCAGAAAAAGAAAGTTAAAAATGAAACTGTATCACCAAACTAATACAACGCAGCAAACTTTGCTCAATTCTGAAACTAACCTAGTGCTGCAGTCGCACAGCCCAGGTCCAATGGGACAGTGATACAAATGGCACTTGCCGGTAAACACATCTTACACACTTCCCACACTTGCGATCATTCATTCATAATTTTCTGGGTAAATTATTTAAATACATCTAATTAAATAATTTTGTTATTTTTACTTACGATGGGCCAAGAAGAAAACGGGACTGATTTCGGCAAAAGCCTTTCGTACGTTTGCCCTCAGTCCCTTGGGTGGCTCTTGGGTAACTTTGACACTGCTTTGAAGGACGGAAACTGGAAAAGTTCTTTCTGGAAGGGAACTGATGTACAGACGGAAGTTATCCCGTATATCGTCAGGGTGTTCAACTATGTGTTTGACAAGATTCTCCAAATTCGTCATCCACGAACTAGCAACGTGGCAATTCTGCATAAAATAATGCATTCAAAACTACCTTTAGTACTGTTAGAAAAAAGGGGGGAAATATATTTAGTCCCATTAACAAGTCATATAAAGCGTAGAAAGTGCATAAATGTGTGCAATAAAAACACAACGTTTCGGGAATTGCAGCACCCACTTATGAAAGTAATTAAAAGTACAGCACGCGCATCATGCCATAGTCAAGGCCCAATGTGATGTCCTAGGCGGGGACACACCTTAGCCCAGCGTGGGCACCAATGGTAATAAACACACGGACTACCAGAGTGTAGGCTACAGCTGATAAGACAGCGAACTTCCTGTTTACTGCTCCTTAAATACAGGGAAGTCATGTGATGCACTTAAGACAATATACAATTGTGGAACAGCCTATTTAGTGGTTAAAGGGTTATCTTGGTAGGGTTAACATATAGACATGAAATTGATGGCTGCCATTGTGGAGCACACAAGTGACGACTCCACACCCAACACCAATACATGCACAAATTTTAAAGTTAAAAACTTAAAACTAAAAACCTAAGCTGCCCTGGGCAGAACAGGTTAGCATTAGCATTTATACTGTGAAATTCCTAAATCATACAAGAGTGGTACATATTCTTTTATATTTTTGTTTTCCGGCATAATATGGTTATGGACGGGTGATTGGTGTGATAAAATCACTAATGTTTCTACATTAATTCTAAAAATGTTGTTGTTTGTCTGTAAAAAGAATGGTAGAGTTTTCCAGAACTGCAGTGTGCCCTCTTTTTAGCCCGTTAGGAGCCACGCCTGTGGCGAGGCAGTGGATTCGTACATACATTTAATTTCAAATTAGATTTAAGGGCCGAAAGTCTTTCACGAAATTTCTGCTGACTTTGACCCACATAACTAGCTGTGCATGTGGGGTGAGAGCAAGGAATCCTGTAAACTACATTCCATAGTTCAGTAAGCCCCCCACAAACAGGGGAATATGTCCCTTGTTTGTTAACATGGCACTACTTCATAAACTACGACTTTACTACTCTTTAAAAAAAAATTTTTAAGTTAAGACAATCCTAGGAGTTTTCAGCTATCTGAACCACCATTGCCCTAGATTTGTTGATATGTTTTCAAATGCTTTTTTACTTTCACATGTAACTTAATTTTGTTTACAAGTTTTTTTGAGGGATGTATTTCACCTGCAGAAAGACCCAGTGCCCAAATCTTGTTGCCTGACTTATCATACGTTCTGCCAAAGGTCCTTGGCCTTGTCCTAATGATATGGCTTGCATTCTGAAAAATAAGCATGAGGAAAATGTTCCTCTTTGCATTAACAGTATCACATAATTTACACAATTGTTTGTAAGGAGTAAAAAATATCATTTTTCTAGACCATAGCAGGAGCATATAAACAATACAGTAAGTACGAGGAGTGCTGGAGAGTATTAAGGCTGGGTGGGAGGCAATTAAAAACAACCAGGTTTACATGAAGGGCAAGGCGTGCTTGGAAATGATTCTGCATAAATCATGAGCTCTGCTCCTTCCTTAATTTACAGTTAAAAAATCGAAATAAAAAAATGTATCATTTTAAGAAGTGTTTCTCGAAAACGTTGACACGCCAGTGGATATTTTTTGAGAAACGGCTTCAAAAAAAACTTTCCAAGCTATAAACCGACACGTGTAAGCACTCCTAAAAAGCACTTAATTTTTAGCAGCCTTAGGTTTACAGATATGAGAAATGAGAAAAATGTGCCACTTGATCAGGCATCAGACTATAAACCTAAGGCAATAAGAGTTAATTAAGCAGTTCTCAGGAGTGCACGCATTGGTTTTTGCACGTGGAACGTTTTTTTAAGCCAATGTGTAAAAAATCCAGTGGCGTCTCAACGTTTTCACCAAATACTTCTTAGATCCGATGACCACCTCAGCCCTAGCTCTATTCGTAAGAATCTACAAGAGAGTCACATATAACTTTTTTTACACGGCCATCCCGAATCCCAAGAAAATGACGATTTTCAATTTTTTCTATTTTTTCAAATTACGTGCCACGCTCACTGCGGCTAACCATGTACCATCAGAAACACGTAACCAAAAACTTGTCCGGGCCACCAAAACCTGCCCGGCCAAAAAACGTGATCTGGCTGACGTGATCCGAAAAGACGCTTTGGATCTGGACTGTCCGTATAAAAAGTTTATAGTGTATCCAAGCTTACAGTGGGCCACGGCTCTGACCCACTCACAAATAGATTATTTGCAAGCTGGTCAGAGACGTGGAACACTATAAACTTGGATCTGAAGAAATATTTTTAACCAGTGTGCAACATTTATTTGCACTCTGAACATGATGAACCTGGAATATGACAAAAATATTATACTCGATAACAAAAAGTAGGCTACAATTTTTTTAATTAAAAAGCAGCCAGTGCCTGCATCTGAATCGTGAATAAAAAAAAGCCGTACGCCTGCAAGTATTTATAGGACCATTCCGAGAATCATTTAATTATCTTTTAGCAGCCTAATGTGGACCCATTTTTTAGTGTAATTTTTTAACCGTTTCATAGGCGACACTGTAATACTACACTGTTCCAACGGTGCATATTGTAAGTCGTACAACATAAGTAACTAGTATCAACCAGTTTGCTTTTAGCATAAATCGGGTAAAAACTAGAAAAAAAATTTGGCCAAAACGGTAGGGTCCATGGTGATGATTGCCACCTAGACAATCAACTGCTGAATGCAGGTGGTACGAATTACACCCATTCTGGTAACACAAAAAATTTATAAGTAAATTTTAATTGCACATTCCGAAACGTGTGGCATGCTCTTCCATGGTAAAGAAGTAGTTATCCACATAATTTCAACTTGATGCATTCAACAGCCTTACAATAATTTTAATTTTTTTAACGCTCTGGGTACCAAGGTTTTATTTTCTTAACTCAAACCTATTAACATAATTTTAACTTGATGCATTCAACCACCTTACATTAATTTTAATTTTGTAAACCCTCAGGGTACTTAGGTTTTTTTTTCTTACCTCAAACCTTAGCACATATTTTTAACTTGACGCATTCAACAGCCTGACATTAATTTTAATTTTCTTAACCCTCTGGGTACTAAGGTTTTATTTTCTTACCTCAAACCTATCCACATAATTTTAAATTGATGCATTCAACAGCCTGATATTAATTTTAATTTTCTTTACCCTCTGGGTACTTAGGTTTTATTTTCTTACCTCAAACCTTTCCACATAATTTTAACTTGATGCATTCAACAGCCTGACATTAATTTTAATTTTCTTAACCCTCTGGGTACTAAGTTGTATTTTCTTACCTCAAACCTCTCCACATAATTTTAACTTGATGCATTCAACAGCCTTATATTTATTTTAATTTTCTTCAAGGTTTTATTTTCTTAACTAAAACATATGCACATAATTTTAACTTGACGCATTCAAAAGCCTGACATAATTCAATTTTCTTAATGTATAGTTACGTGGTCAAGAAGCCTTTTTCTTTAGCAAATCTCTGTAGAGCACCCATGGGATCTGAACCGGGACTCAAAATGAAGATGAGAGGAGTGACCTTGTTGGTATTTTCACTCAGAGTATACAGATCTGCTAACGGATTTTCCACAAAAGTCTTTCCCAAGTTTAATACGACATATTCCGTTACTGCTTGAACCACCTGTACAGACAAAATAAATGGTGAATCATTATGCGATCTTGCAGTCTTGCAACAGAAATTTCATGACACTGCGTGATACCACCAGCTAAACACAGCTAAAATGTTTACACACAAATACATGGTGACCCGAACATTGTACGTTAGTTGCTGGGGCTTGTAGGTAGGGGTTAGGACAAATTCATGGGAGGGTTTCGAAATTCGCAACCAAGGAATTTTAAATTTCATTGCGTTTCCATGTTGCAGCTAAGATTTCAAGAAACAATGGCTCGGACAATCACGAACGGTCCTTACATTTATTGTAAAAGCCTGGACGACCTAACAGTTGAGCTGCAACGATGGACAAAATAATCAGTAATTTAAGTTGCCATGGATTAGGATAAAATAAACGGATGTGCGTTGGATGATGGTTACGCAATAATGAATGAATTGAAATTTTATTACACATAAAGGCAATAAGGTTTCCAGAAGGGATGGGTATCATCCTCTAACACTGGTCCTACATTTATAAGAAGATAAAAGACAATAAGTGGTATTAAAACAAAACAAAGACTTAAAAACACTTTAAGTAGCCCGAAAGATCGCACTTCTCCAGGCCACTCTTAAATTGGCTGAGACTCGTTGACCCGACCAGCGCCGGAGGAAGACAATTCCATGGCCTCACCACACGGTCCGAAAAGAAATACTTAGTATAATCTCTTCTTACAGCACGTACTCCAAGTTTAAGATGATGACCCCTAGTCTGGAGATTGCCACGAACAGTGAAAAAGACATCCGGATCAATACCAACCAGTCCCCGAAGAATTGAAAAATTAAGTGACAGATCGGCACGAAGCCGTAGTAGTTCGAGTGAATCTAGACCCAAGCTTGCAAGCTCGCAAGTCGTAAAATATCCTATACTATAAGGGAAAGTAACCCTGCAAAAAAAAGGGAAAGCATTTTGTGAAGGACCGTTGCACGGACTCCACAACCTTAATATCTTTAATGAGATGAGGGGACCATACATGACTGGCATATTCAACAATTGGCCTAACATGAACTTTAAAGGCCTGTACCACCTGTACAGATAAAAAGTCAGATAAAAAGCATTTTCTAATCATGCTCTCTTTGCTTTGGCCGCAACATTACAGCAATGCTTGGAGAATTTAAGATTCGAAGTTAGGTGAATACCAAGGTCTTTTGTCTCATAGATGCAATCAAGGACAGAACCTCCCAACCAATACTCCGTAGTACTATTATTTATGGACAATTGCCGCTTTAAAGACCATTCATTCAGGAAATAAATAGTGAACTGGAGTGACTTATGATCCTGTGACTCAGTAATGCTACTATACAGCTTAACATCATCTGCATATTTGGGAAGTTTAACACTTCCAATCTTCGGGGATAGATCAGAAATGAACAAACGAAACAAAAGGGGACCCAGCACCGAACCCTGCGGGACACCACTTGTTACTGGTAACTCATCGGAAGTAGCACTTCCAACAGAAACCACCTGGGATCTGAGTGCGAGAAAGTCCGCAACCCAGTCATAGACCTTACCCCCGATACCCAACAATTTAAGTTTAGCAAATAACTTCCGGTGCACCACTGAATCGAATGCCTTAGCAAAATCAAGGAAAATTTTATTTCTTTTTATTTTTTAGAAAAATCAATGCAAACAACGTCAACAAGTGCCCCAACTTCAAGGGAACGAGTCCAAACAGCAATGCAGTTTAGCAGTTGCAGGGTCGTGGACCGCCCTGGAAGGAAACCAAATTGGTCGATGGAATGAGGTCGAAATTTAGTAAGTGTCGCATAATCTCGCCACGAACAAGTCGTTCCAGAACTCTGCAGGGCATGCAAGTAAGTGAAATCGGACGATAGGCCGATAGGCTCGGCCTCATTTCCCTGTTTAAAAATTGCTACAACTCTAGCTTTTTTCCACAAATTTGGGAGTTTTCCCTCATTAATCGATGATTTGCAATCAGCCACAGAGGCAGGGCCAATGGAGCTGCCAGTTTTGTATAAAAATCTTCCAGAAAAACTATCGGGGTATTTCGCTGAGCTATTTTTAAGATCAGTCAGGTGACGTTCAATTTTTCCATCTGAAAATCCGTCAAGTCAGTTAGGAGGCCATGACGAAATGCCAATGGTTCATAATGATTTAAAATTTCAGCTTCCGAGGAAGTATCGTCAGAGACAAAGTTTCCACTGAAGTTTTCAAAGTTTCCATAATACGAACATAAACGAGCCAACGGGGTCATATGTTAATGACCAAAAATCATGTTAATGACCAAAAATCATGTTAATGACCCAAAATCAAATGCTTTGCGGGTTGATGTTTTACTAATAGTGAACTTCAGGGATTTTTTTGCATGACAAAATGTTAAAAAGAAAGCAAACGAAAAAATTCTCAATTTGGCTGATGTAACGGGTAGTTATTTATATACATATAATTCCTAAAGAAAAAAGTCATATACGCATGTAACAGTCTTAAGTTTAATACATGTAACAATCCAGAGTGTATGTGTCTATTAACCTCGGGAAGAGCAACTGAAGTGTGCTGATTGAGTTAGTGAAGCGAACGTAAATCAACGTTTGTTAACCAGTGTACGGACAAATGGGATTGAAGAAACTTAAGATGTGAAGCATGGACAATAGACATACAATAAACCAAACCGAGTCAATTTGGCTGATGTAACGGCTAATAGGGCAATGGCAAATGTGAAAATTATCAATAACAAAATTTATAGACATAAAATTTCGTTCCGCAAAAAGGTAAAGATGAAGATAAGATGATGTGACCTTTTGTACATTCACAGTCCTATGAAATTCGTGATATCCACCCAAAACCAAAACTGCTGTAAGAGAAGCCGCCAAGTTTCCAAAAACGGTCTTCCTTTGAAAGTAGTGTCTACATTCAACCAGGAAAACACCGCGAAAGTTAATCCTATTAGCCTATTAAGTCAATCGCACCGAATAATACTTTGGTCATAAAATGAAAACTTAAAATACGTATTACATGGGGTGCAGACTACTTTAATTGATTTAGTATAACTGAGCACTTCTCTTCAAAAAAGGCCTTAGCAAATTACGCGAACCCAGCTCATATATTGGGCATATTCTTCCAGCTTATTGCAGAACATTCGTTAGACATCGGTTAGCTTCCATTCGCAGTAATATGTATTCAGCTTTTAAAGAAATATCCTATACCATAAGGGAAAGTGACCCTGCAAAAAAAAGGGAGCGCGAAGACCAGCTTTGAAGACCGTCCACTAGATGCCACTATACTAAAAACGAAAGTAGAACGAAAACGAAACCGAAAGTAGGTCCAATGTAGAAACTTTGTAACGTGCATCACTACTCCCCGGGCTCTCGCCCAAGCCAATCCAGCGAAACTCAAACGTTTCCACGTATTTCAACAGGCGTTTCCATTGGAATACTAGAATAAATAAACAGGGAGGGAGGGATGAAGGGGTGTTGACGGGGCCAGGGAAGAATGTCCGTGTGTTGGGCAGTGTCTGATATTTGCATTATAATTACTACAATAACTAAATAGATTGGGAGTGTCGCAGAAGGGGGGGGGGGGGGGGAAGAGGGACACCAGTGCATCCCAGGACTGCAACCTCATTTCTCTTCTTTAGAATTTTAAGGGTAAATGTTTACGTCACCTGAGCAAACATACTTACTTGTGGATTACTGGAAGTGAATTTACCACTAGCACACAGAATTTTTTTAGCAGCTGTGATAAAAACGCTACACTAGGCTACTCAATGCGTTCCATCCTGGAACAAGAGCGAATGTGATGCATGCTTCGCGACTCTTCCCCCGGTTTTAACAGTAACTGATCATCAAAAATGTTGGTCTTCCTACTACAATAATTAGTAGTTTTTCCAAACGAAAACACATCAATACGATGATTTCTGTATTGTACTTATAAAACGTGAACCCATTCCCTTCACGTGAAGCTTGGAGCTTAATGTTCCTGGCGACGTTAAACAGAATTTTTAATTGACACCTTCAAAAATAATTTTAAGTAAATATCTTGAACCCTTATGACTCCTGACGGTAAGGCTTGGTTATAATTTATACTGTGACCGCCAACAATTTGAAATCTTTGCGAGTAGATCCCATAGGGACCGTCCATATATTATGCCACGCTTTTTGGCCTATTTTGAAACACCTCCCCCACCCCTTTGTCACAAATGTTGCAAAATAATTATGATACACTTCTGCAATCCCTCCCCACCCCCAATCACAGTACTTTAGATTTGCTTATAGGCTACTTATATTTATTGCATTTTTTCAAACGGCTCGAGTACACAGGTTTTAAATCCTGGAGTTTTTCTATGTGTATAAATAGCATCGCATTAACTGAACTATTGTCTTCCTAAGTAACACGCCAAAACATTAAAGAGATGTGTATGCCAAAACGTGATGCAAGAGTGTGAGGTCATATTTTGGTGGCACCCCCGCCCGCCCCCCCCCCCCTCGCCCAACCACTGTGTCACAATTGTCGGCTATAAAAACCCCGAGCGCTTCTTTGAAATAGATAATTGAGTGTTTTAGCACGAAACCTCCTTACCAGATTTAATTTTCCGACCGACGGATATTTGTTGGAAAGGAATTGAGTGCAAAAACACACAACCTGTACATTTCATACAAGCCAGAGTGGGATTCGGTTAGAGAATTTTTATTTTCTTTCCGCAAAATGATTCTCCGAAGTAATTTCATTTTATGGTTTCGATTTCGATTTCAATTTTCGATTTCAGAAGTTATTTTTATTTACGATAATTAGTTTTATGATGTTTACGATGTTTTGTCTATTGGCGTGGCGCTACTAGCCCCCATCACGTTGAGTCAACTAATCTGTAATTTCGTTTGCTTCGGCGCAGGTGTTTCTGTCGTATTACGCCTAAACGATATTTTAATGCCCCTGATAAACAACGTTAAATGTACTCTGAGCGAAGAGCATCTTCGTGTTGCCGTAAAAGTCCGACGCATCACGAAAGTGACTTCATTGCTCTAATACAGACATAACTGCTCCGAACGCTGCCGATAAGCATCTTCGTGTTTCCGAAAACTTCCAATGATTAACGAAGGTGACGTCATTTCCCTAATGTAGGCATAATGAGAATGAAAGTGAAATCGCGTCCTCTAAGTGAGATATACTGTATAGATCTGTGGTTTGTTTGTCGGCGACCGTTGAGCTGTATTAGCTTCATTTAGTCTCGACACCGTGTCGCATGGATGACTAAACCCACTCTCAAACCAAATTCTTTGTTAGCTGCTACTTACGAAATTAAAACGGCATGTAAGAATTAGGCCTAATCGCTGACAGTTACACCTAAAATCTAAAATAGGCCTGAACGCTAACACATTTTTAACCAGTAACTGTGATGGTTACTGTTTTAAGATTACATAATAGAGATCGCTGCTGCAGCGCGTGATAGAGGGATGTGTGCCTTAACATTTTTGGAAGTTGCGAAAGTTTACAGAATACTGGCTGCGACAGCCGCTACACCCACTTGTTTCATGCCGATTTCCATTTCATTGCCCGTTAATGAATTTTAGAATACCATAGCTTTTTTGAACATGTATTAAAAACTTTGTAATATTTTGATGCACTTATTTGCTGCTCGATCACAGGCACCATCTTAATCATTAAAAACTTGTCGCAAGACAGGAAATTAATCCGGATTTCGTTTAGGCGCATTTTCGTGGTTCTAGATAAGAGTTTTGCACTCAAAAAAACCGAAAAACCCATTTCGGATCTTTGTTGAAAGGAATTTTTCGCAATTGATTGTTAGCTTCGGAATGTCAAATTTTCCTGCTGGGAGGATGGTCCATAATTGTTGTTGAGTGGGAGTTTCTGAATAACCCGCATTCAAGAATGCATGAGGCACGTGCACTGCACGGGTGGGAAGACTGTTGGAGTTGCTTTACGGCTATTTAAAATCCAATACCACAGAATACCCATTTAGAAGTTAAATTAAATAACATTTCGCAAAGATCCGATAAAGATTAAATACTAAATTACGTAAAGCAAGTACACTGACAACACAAAAGGGTGTAAGAAATATGTTACGTCTGCATTTGTGACGTTTCAAATAGCAAGAATCGACCAATAGTGTATACGTAAGGCCATTAGCTGGTTCTCTCCTTATTTGTATAGTAAAACACGAGCAGCTTTGGCGATGAGTTAGTTCCTTGCGTAAGCCTAACTCATGTTCAAACTGCATTTTATGGTTGGTTTATTACGTTAACAAATTCTGGGGAGGAGTTTGCTGTAGGTGTGGCAAAACGCGAGCATCTTTAGGTACGAGTTAGTGCCTTGCATAGACCTAACTTACGTTCAAACCGTTGCGTTTTCATTTGAGGAAATAAACAAAAAAAAATCTTAAAATTATGTAGTCCTAACACAAATTACAAATGATGTGTGGTTAATGGTGGCCGGCTCTGGAGTTGCTTATACTTTGCAGCTTATGCAGCACAATTTATTTGAATTTAAAAAATAATATCCTTCTTCCCTATAGACAACAAACGGACGTTAATTCAACAATTTCCATTTTTACAACAGGGATCAGGTTACAAAATTAGTTGCGGGGGTGGCGGGATTAAATACGGAGTCATCTAAGCCTTATTTAAAGAGAGGCGGGTTTTTTGGAGCATGAAATATTAGTCAGTTATAATGTGAATGTAATAAGTAACCTCCTCGAGTGAAGCTCGACGACGCCAATGGAGCGAACGAAGAGAGCGATGTGGATAATTTACATTAAAATGTTACTAACTTTTAAAAGGATATGTTTGGTTTTCCTTCCATGGTTGGAACCAAACATACCTGCTGGCATCAAAGTTTGAGGGAAACGAACACCACGTTGAATTTAAGATTATTCTCAGGGAAGGCGACAAAGGAGTATTCTGCCATTCTCTCTTACAGTATGTATGACTAGGTGTGACAACACTTCGGGCGAACACACCACAACAGCCAGGCAGAAACACAACAAAGTTCCTTTGAACAACCTGGTGTGACAACTTGACGTGAGGAAATGGATCAAAAGATCAAAGGAAAAAAAAAACCACTAATGCTGGCACGGTTTTTGAGTTCGCCCGAGACTGCAACGCAAAAAAACTGATGCAACAATTTGTCGGGTAAAACCCTTGCAGGTAGCCTGAAGACATGAAAGACAAGATGGCAGCCTCCACTTCACATTCCTAGCTTCATCGAGGAAAGATCGGGAGCTGGCCAATAGCCATCCTAATCTGTGAAATACGGAAGATGCATTGAAGATTAACACCCAGTACACTGGAAGAAGTTATTTTACTGTGAACAAGAATGTTCACCGTTACGTCAGGATGACATTATAGAGAGGGGGTGCAGAGGCAGTCACAAACCAGATAAGTGTTGAAGCACCATCTATCAGTTCCGGATCCATTCCCAGATTTTTTGTGTGGTGGCGATGGGTGGGTCCAAACCACCTGAGGGTGACTAATTTTAAGCCATTTATGTAGAGAAGTTTCTGGCTTCTGCATTTTCTGGCTTTTTGTTACATTCCTTTTTTTTAATCCAGAAAGAAAGGATTATATTTTTAGTTCCACTAAAAAAAGTTATAGGCGTGTACAGCTTTTGTTGTAGTTGATCTGTTGTAAGGGTTGCTATGGAAGTGGACGATTATTCTCAAGACACAATGCTCAATCCTAATTCACTTCTTACTGCTCAGCTAGGGGACTGTACACAATAGCATTACATATTAGACTGATAGCAGAATTTGGCCTTCTGCTTACACCTACGAAGGCTTTCGAGATCCAACCTTTCAGTCAGAGCTCCCACACCAACTAGTGACCTGCCGGGCTCAAGCTTATTATATAGTGGCTCGAGCCCTAGCCTCGAAACCAGTGGATTACGGCAAAACCAGAGCGAGGCGGTTCTAACTGGGTCGAACAATAGAACACCCTCGCACCCAACTGTTGGGCGCTGTGCCAACTCCCGCGTGTATGCGGTGGTTAACAGCATGCGCACAACAGCTCTGTTAACGGCAAGGTGCACCAAGGAGCGCTGGCCGGTGGCCATGTAAGCCGGTTACACTGTAAGCCTGTTGGTGATCTGAATGTGAAATGAATAACTGAATAAATAAATAAATATATATAATTGTTCGCCAAATAGCATCCTTGCACTACAATTATGAAAAACGCATCGCGTGAATGGTCCACATCAAAGCCCACACGTGGATTTGTCCACACGCGTCGAGATTGTGTAGTCGTAATTTATAAATTATCTTAGGAGAAAAAATATAAGAAAATAAAAGAAAGGATTAAGAGAACCAATAATATGCTAACCATTCTACTAAACAAAATTTAATTACTAAGCAGGTAGGAAAGTTATATACCATTTTAAAATTAGTGTAGTCATTTCGCAGCAGCTGATTTGGCAAATGAATTTTTTTTTACATATACGTAAATGAAGCTGGAATTGTTTTAAAAATTATCTAACTGGATAACGATTTCGTTATTGGAATGCAATTACTTTCAGTACATTGTTACAGCCAGGTGCTGAACGACTGTTTTTTTTCCTTGTGTGTTTTTTGTTTGTTACTATTGTTACTTGCCCAGATATATTTCCTTTTTTTCTCAACTACCTAACAATTTTTCGTTGGTTGATAATGCGGTTGACCTAAAAATTGATCTTCAAAATATTTTAAAAATTTTCATCGGCTGGTAATGCGGTTGCATATTCTCGTGCTCCTAAACTGTTAAACAGCAGCAGTCTTTACACCAGAATTGTCCGCTGCAGTTGCTGTTTCAGTGGCCAGCTAGGGTTATACATTCAGTATATATATCATGCTTCGCACGGATTGTGTTGGATGCACCTTTTGCGACATTGGTACGGTTTAGTCGTCCATATGTAGTTTGTCCATGTTTCACCGAACTAAGTTTCTTCAATCAACATTTTGTGCACACCGCCTAACAAACGCTAACAAACTCAATAAACGCTTCTCTCTACAGTCGGTCCTCACTTCTTCAGCATAAATCTACGCAATGAAGCCGGAACAGTTTTTTTTTTTTTTTTTTAAACCTGGATGATGCCGGGTTTCCTCACGGGAATGTAATTTCTTTCAGTGCGCACAGTGGCTGACATTGGAAGCCGTAGCACGGGAACCAATGGCCTCTTTTCCATCATGGTGTCTAACCAAAGTTTTTCCTTTTTTTTTTCTTCTTTTAGTAAAAAAAGAAAAGTTCAATACTTCTAGGCGTATTGACCGCATACGAAAGAGATGTATGTCATTAAAACGTAAGTTACACCTGCCTAGTGTTAGCTTTACCTCAACTTGTAACCCATTTTCGTGGCTTGGAAGGGACTCGAATTCGTAACCTTTCGAGTTGTAGGCTCACGCCCTAACCGTCAAATATACCGACTTAATGAAATACTCCAAGTTTAATATGTATAAAAATGATGTGACGCCGCTCTCCCTTCCCCCAACCCGTCCCACTTTCCTACTTTTTCATTTTAACAATTTTCTCATTGGGTCGTTTTTTGCAAATCGTTTAAGCCAAGATTCATTGATCATGAAATTTGTTGTGGCTGCTTCTGCCAGTCATTTATGCAAATCTTCAAAAAGTTATATTTTTGATTATTAACCCTTTACTGCCCAACGGTATGCGGCTACGGCACGGCAAAAAAAATAAGACCCAACGCGCGACGCGAGGTTTGTGAGCAAAGCGAGTAACAGCAGCCCAGTGGTTAGCGTCCTCGTCTTCAAACCAAGTGAACGCCGGTTCGAATCCCGCGGCGGAAAAAAAATCATCAAGTTCGGCAAGGGCAAAAAAGAGTTAATGATAGTGTTTGCTATTACACCTAATAGAAGCATTTGCTGTTTTACCTAAAGCATTATTTTGTCTGTCAAAGCATTGTCTTATTTTTTAGTTTACATTGTTATAGTTGTCGTTGCCGCTGAGTCCTAGAAGCTGATCAACGCTGGCCGCACACCAAAAGCAACATTTGGTCTCATGACAAGCAAGGGCGGATCCAAGGGAGGGGCCGAGGGGGCTGCGGCCCCCTCCAAGGCAAATAAACACGGAAAAAACGCCGAAATTTTTGGAAAAAAAACGCAGTTAAATTATGAAAAAAAATGCACAAAAACGTACAAAAATCATCCTGCGGCCCCTCCGACAGACTTCGTTCTGGATCCGCCCTTGACGACAGGACATTTTGTCGAAACCTGTCTCAACCTGCTACAGACGTCTTCACAACCATAACAATGAGCTGAGCGCCCCACACCGGATGAGACACTGTCTCGAGACGTATTTAGACGTCACGACAACAAGGCGAAGCTCCTTCTATCTGCACACGCATAACGCACGAGGCTGGCCGTACACACCAACTGGACAAATGTTTAATTTGGTGTACAGCCAGCCTAAGGGTGGCCGCACACCAAATTAGACAAATGTATCGCGGCGAAACGTTGCGAGACAAAACGTCGCATCTGGTGGAGGGACCTCATCTGACGTAACCATAAGGAACTTCGTTTGCTGTCGTGAGACGCCTAAATACGTCTCACGACAGTGTCTTATCCGGTGTGTGGCGCTCAACTCATTGCTATGGTTTTGGACACGTCTGCAGCACATTGAGACGACAAAATTGTTTGTCGTGCGGCTAAACGTCTAATTTGGTGTGTGCGGCCACCCTAAAGGTTTATAAATACGGAAGATTAGACATCTGGACTTAATATGAAATTCCATCTAACGTTCAATGTCACAGCACTCTTCAATTTGTTAAAATTCATTAATCCATTCTATGGTTGTTTTTTATTATTTTTTAACGGAGGAAAGTAGTTTTTTTTTTTAATATTCCGCACTGTCTTGCGGCTTCATAGCCTAGGCTGGCTAGGCATCAAATGTACCTAGCCATCCATTCCAGTAACTTGAGACGCATTTAACATTGTTTGTTATAATTTATTTTTTTCTGATATTCGAAGTGTTGTGGAAAACTAGACCAGTGTCGAAATTCTGAGAATATAGAAATTCTAATCTAAGCATTTCTTGCTCAAATTTTAAGGATTCATTTACTTGAGGTGATGAAATCACCCTAAAACCACCCTAAAATCGGCCTAAATCTGCATTTTGTGATAAAAGCATGAAACTCGGTACAGGAGTAGTTTTTACCAAGGTGAGCCTTAATTGAGTCGAGAAGACATCAAGATTTCGGCCTTGGGGGAGTCCTAGCCCCACCCCCCTCCCCATATAAAATTTACAAAATCCGTAATTTTTGTGATAAAAGCTTGAAATTTGGTACACTCGTAGATTTTACCAAGCTGAGTAAATTAAGTCGAGGAGATATGGCGATTTCGGCCTTGGGGTGACCCCTAGTTCCCCCTCTTCCATATAAATTGACAAAATCCATATTTTTTGTGGTAAAAGCTTGAAGTTTGGTACACTGGTAGATATAACCAAGTTGAGTAAATTAAGTCGAGGAGACAATGTTTCTTGGGCCTTGTTGTGCTGTAACAAAATGAACTAAAAATGGCGAATTGTATGGTCCTATTCGTAGGGCGGCTAGCGTGTTGGATTGTTTACTTTCCGTGAAAAGCATGAAATTTGGTATGGATGCACATCAAGGGTAACTGGAAAAAAATAGGTGTGATAGCAAGTTCAAACCCCCCCCCCCCCCCCCCTGAGGACCTGAGGAGGGGGAGGGGGACGATTTATCCCCAAGATTGGTTGTAACTCCTTAATCATCAAAAAATCAAAGCATAATGTGAAGCACCTTTAGCACCCATTTTGGACAAGAGAGTTGATATACGTATTTTACATAAACGCAACAATTTAATCCCCAAAACGTACATATTTCAAGTTTATCCCCTAATTGACTCGAGTGCTCCATTGTTGAATTGGTTGTTATAGGGACCTTCTGTTTCAAAGTGCACTTCCGAGCTTTTTAATAACCCGAAATGGACATGCTTAGGCTTTTGTGAAAAGTATGGATCTATTCTTTCTATCAATTCTAATCAAAATTGTTTAGCTTAGACAGGGATCGTCCTATGCCCATTTAAAGGTGAAAAGGTACTCGCGTAGAGGCGAAAAAACGTATAGTATTTTTCGTTTTCCAAGTGCGCTTGTGAGCTTTCTAATAGCCCGAAATGGAAAAGTGCTTAGGATATTTTGAGGATTGGAGATCTATTTTTTTTCCATCAATTCTAACCGAAATTATTTAGTTTAGAGAGACACCGTCGTAAGCCAGTTTAAAGTTGAAGCTGTAATTGGTGTAGCGGCTAATTCCAGTTTCAAAGTGCCGTTGTAATGTTCATATTTGTATTTGCATCTAAGCTAAACAATTTCGGTTAAGATTCGTGGAAAGAATAGATCCCCACCTTTCAGAATATCGTAAGCATGTCCATTTCGGACAATTAGAGGGATCACAAGACCACTTTGAAGTCGAAAATCACCAATCGTTTTCGCCGCTGCGACATTACTTCTTCACCTTTAAATGGATGTAGAACGTTCCCCACCAAAGTTAAACAATTTCTATTAGAATTTAAGGAAAGAAGAGATCCCCACCTCTCAGAATATCCTAAGAATGTCCACTTCGGGCTATTAGAGGGATCGCAAGACCACTTTGAATTAAAAACTCCCCACACGCTTTTGCCGCTACGTCATTACTGCTTCACGTTTAAATGCACATAGGACGGTCCCTATCTAAACTATTTCGGTTAGGCTTGATGGAAAGAGTAGATCCCTCCTTTCAGAAAATCGTAAGGATATCCATTTCGGGCTATTAGAAAGTTCGGAAGAGCACTTTGGAACCGAAGGTCACTGTAACAACGAATTGAACAATGGAGCACTCCTGTAAATTAAGGGGGGTAAACTCGTAATACGATTTTGTGGTTCAATGGTTGCTTCTACCCAAAAGATGTACAGAATTGTGTGCTGAACGTTTTTCTTTCACATTATGCTTTTAATTTGTTGACGGTTAAGGAGTTAGTTTTGTTAGTTTTACAGCACAACAAAGCCCAAGAAACATATTGTCCTCGACTTAATTTACCCAACTTGGTAAAATTTACCAGTGCACCAAATTACAAGCTTTTATCACAAAAAATACGTATTTGGGCAATTCTATATGGGGAAGGGAGCCCCCCCCCCCCCCCCGGCCGAAATCGCGATGTCTCCTCAACTCAATTTACTTAACTCTGGACGAGTTACCACTGTACCAACTTTCATGATTTTATTACAAAATGCAGGTTCATATGGCTAACTGCCTGTACTAATGGGAACAAAACGTGAGAAAACTTTGGCAAGAATACGGAAACTTTCAGTAAACAGAATTAGAGAGTAATCTCAATTTCTATTTGGTTCCCGCCAGTCTTAAGATGAGATCAGTAAAAGCTAAAATAACTCAATGTAGCAAAACTGTCTTTAAAGGCAGCCACATAGATACTTACAGGGTGTCCCAAACGTCCCAGTCCAGCCTCACAACTTTTGAAGGGGTTGAAAGAAGATGATGAAACCCTGGCAATGTAGGATTGGTTAAAGGATCTACCTTTGTGTAAAACCGGCATTTCACCTGTCCCCCCCTCGGGGGTCCCCAGGGGCCCCAACTCAGGAATTTCCAATGGAATGGGGTGTAAAAGGAATACATTATTTAAAAGGTCTTCGTTAGGCGAGTGAAATGCCTCAATGAGAGCTTCGATACGATAAGCCCATCCTAAATGGCAGCCGGTTAAACATTACGATTTTCCTCTGTATCCCTGTGTGCTACTCAGGCTAAAGACGTCGTACAAGGGACGTAGGTGGCAGCAAAATGCTTCGTTCAATTTGGTTGGATTACACCCACAACGTCTTTTGCAGTTTGAAATCCAAGAGTGTGGGCCTCAGTTCTCCCCTTCCCCCTGCTAGCTGTCTCTAGGAACAGACTGAGGTCCATGAGTTTCATCGTTCGAGTTTTATGTTTCGTTTCGCCAATTTACGCAGTTGCGAAGCAAGGTCGGTCAGATTATTATTACAAGAAAGCCTGGGGGAGGGGGCACTGAGGCCCAAACTTTGGGTTTCAAACTGCAAACGATGTTGCGGGTGTAATCCAATAAAATTAAGTGAAGTATTTTTCAGCCACCTACGTCCCTTTGCGACGTCTTTAACACATAGGGAAGCTGAAGAAAATCCTAATGTTTGACTGGCCGCCATTTTGGATGGGCTCATCGTATCGATGCTCTCATTTTGGCATTTTACTCACCTAATGAAGACCTTTCAAATAAGGTATTCCTTTACTCACCATTCCACTGGAAATTGTGCTGAGTAGAGGCCCCTGATGACAGGCGAAATGCCGGTTATACAAAAAGGTAGATCCTTTAACCAAACCTACATTGCCAGGGCTTCACTATCTTCTTTCAACTCCTTCAAAAGTTATGAGGCTGGACTGGGACTTTTGGGGCACCCTGTATAATATTCCATGCCTTGTATAGAATGCCTGTTCGCAATATACAGCTTAGAACTTACAAAATTAGTACATTAAGACAAAAAAAAGCAAACAAAAAAACCCGTGAAAGATTTATTATCTACAACCCAACGTAAAAAAAAATTCCTTACCCTTTCTTCCTGAAATGCTTTAACCATAATCACTTTCTGGAGATCTGTCAAGCGCTCGTTCCAGAATCCTCGGATGTCGGGATCGTCAGGATCATACTTGGGAATTTTTATTGTTGAGTAGCCTTCCCATTTACGTGGATTCACAAACACCTGCAATAGTATTAATACATTTTAGCAGGAGCCTATAGAAAACAACTAGTTGTTCTCTATAGGCTCCTGATTTTAGTTATTATGTTGCACTGCTTCCACCTGAGATGTATGTAATATTGAAAATTCAATGAGAACACAGTTTTATCGGGTGGGGGGGGGCCAGGAAGAAGAAAAGATTAAATTCGATGTTTTCCAACTTTTAATGCTTCTCGCTTGGAGTGTTGCTGCTGGGCGCTCGTGCGCGTGCTTCCCACTTTACCCCCACAAAGTAGTAAGTGACCACGTCACTACGCTGCACTGCCCAGGAATGGCATCAAACAGGACGGAAAGCCAATGTCTCAAGAGGGGTCAAATGAATACGGATGCAAACCTCTTTACGTTGCCTTTTGGAGTTATATGTCAGACTGCATGAACGGGGAAGCGAACCCACGACCTTTGAAATCAAAAGCAAAGGTCCTACCGCTGAGTCATACTGACAAGGCCAAAAGGAAACGTACATAGGCAGCATTTAACACAGACATATTATTTAAGGAATGGCATCGGCGATTTGCAATGTAGAATGTGCAAAAGGAAACGTACATAGGCAGCATTTAACACAGACATATTATTTAAGGAATGGCATCGGCGATTTGCAATGTAGAATGTGCAAGTGAGGAATAAACCGCGGTGATTATTCAGAGTTGCAACTCGGCAGAGTAATCATACAAGAAAATTACCTGTAGAGTTCCCCTACATTTGGCGCCCGAACAGGGACTCGGAACAGCATCGAACGAAATTGTGTAATGTTTCACCAACTTGGCGGTGTGAGTGGTGGTGACAAATTAACAGAGCATGTCATGACCAGCAGTAATGTTGGAAAGACTTGGCAAATAGGGAACTGCCTCAGAAGAAAGAATGATGCATGGTGGATATTTTGTGTTGAAAAAGTACCCTTATTATGTATGCAAGCTACGGGTTTTGGCTTTTGGCTTGACCCACCACCAATTGGACAAAGTGTCAGCTTAAACTGACGGGAAGTATTTTGGAGCTACTAAAAAACGGAAATCTAATACTATAAATTAGTTTTTACTAGCCTGAAATACTTAACCTTTAGTTTTAACCCACCCACCTTCCCCGCTCTCTCTGAACCCGGAGTGTTCATGAGCGATTTTAAGGTCATGGCAGCTCTACCTTAAAGGCGCCAGTTCACCATTTCGGTAGCGTTGCCCATATTCCCCACGTTTTCCTAGATATAGGCGAAATTTGTGTGTATTGTAAAAAGCAACATAGCACACGAACCGGGCACTGGCCACGTTCACGATTCAAAGGTTCCACTATCGGGGCCAGGGCCTTGATTACTATCGGACATGGAGTTTCGTCAGATTTCCGGTTCCTGTCATGCACACCGGCTGGGAGTAGAAGATTAACCTTCGATTCAGTCATTCGCAAAAACAGATATTGCTATCTGAATTTCACAGGAAACTGTTGCCAGCGTCCCATAGAAGACAGTTTTTTAAATCAGATGTTGTAGAGAATTTATAGGCAATAGCTCGTAGTGTGTCCAAGAAAGGTAGGACAGCACAAGTGCCTAGTGCGTTATCAAAGCGTAGAAGGCCAGGCGAAGATGTTATAGCATATAATGCCTGTTTTTCCAGGTAGAACCAGACAGAGCTCAGAGCAGAGTCGCTGCAATCGCAAGTTCAAAGGCAGATATCCCCATCTAACGAATAACAACGAATGGCGAACAATGGTTGGAGACTGTTAATAAATTTGAATAAACTGGCGATTGTTAACATTTAAATGAGCTTGAGAAAGCTGTTCTAAAAAACTGCCACAGTTGGATCACTGGGTAGTACGGATCAACCCTACGTTCGCCACACTACTCGAACCATCTCCTTCAATTTGTCATATATGCTTTGATTTGAAGGTTAGGGTGGAGTGTAGAAACTTTTTTTGGAATTTCTTATTGGCAGGGTGTGGAAAAGTTGCTCTTGTGGATCACTATCTCACACAAAAAATTTCATCACTCTGGAGTTATGTCTTGGAGTTATGCCCCAAGGGCCCTCAAGTTTAATGTTGAATTGCAATGGGGGGAACAGCGAAAAAGGTAAAAATGATGATTTGACTGGTTTTTAATTTGATTTTATCATTATCTCATTTGAAACACTTAAGAGAATAAGAAAAGTACCCGTAATTGCCAAAACAAAATTTTTCTGCGCTGTAGTATAAGCAGTAGTTATGGGCCAAAATTGTCAAAAAAGCCATTTTGGCCAATTTTCAATGCTAAATTATTCCCCCAATTTTTAAGAAAAACAAAATTCTTTGTAAGTACAGCATGATTACACAGTATCTGAAGGAATCTAATGAGATAATCTTAAAAATTAAATTTTAAAGTAGTCAAATCATTATTTTTGCCTTCTTCGCCGTTCCGCCCATTGCCGTACAATGTTAAATTTGAAGGCCCCTGGGTCACCTCAAGACATGACCCCAGAGTAATGAATTTTTTGTGTGTAATAGTGATGCCCAAGTGCAACTTTTCCACACCCTGCCAATGAGGAATTCCAAAAAAGGTTTCTATACTCCAGAATACTGAAGATGTCCTGGACATCAAAAGAAATGAGATGTAACTGCTGATAAAAACCGCATAACTTGAGCTATTTTTCAAGGCCTATATGTGTGAAGACTATGAATGGCTGTGTGCATAACAAGAGTTGAAATCCCATTATAGGCTAGTAAATTTATTGCCCATTAAACGTTGGTCTTCGAAACTAGCAGAAAGGCCATAGAACTGGCATCAAACAGTCCTGTTGTCATACTGGCAGGATGACAGTGGATGAAAAATAGATGTGGATAAAAACAGGCATGGCTTTACCACAATTTTAACTTTCTATCTTTATTGTAACCAACCCCATAAGTTACAAATGATATATCGATATCTTCCGTAAGTTTGAATGTGTCTAACAAGAAAAACCGTCAGACTTACACGGTGACTAGGTTAAGTCCATCCTTCTCATCATGGATGATAAGAAAACCAGTTCAGAAAGTTGTCTGCCTGGCAACTGACTCCTCAGCTGCCATGCAGACAACTTTCCGAACTGGTTTTCTTATCATCTATGATGAGAAGGATAGACTTAACTTAGTCATCGTGTAAGTCTGACGATCTTTTTTGTTAGACACATTCAAACTTAACGGAAGAACAGAGGGAAGAACTTCCCCTCGCGCTACCCGTGCGAGCCACAACCACCGCAATGAATGTCACGTGTCTCAGAACTACCAAACAAAGTCAAGGACAAGAAACTTGTA